>CAUIUS010000373.1:0-23318 GCA_961210405.1 Drosophila mercatorum | reverse complement strand
GTTCATGCATAAACATAAGAATGTTCAGGCACAAATATACAAATGCATAACAATTAAAAGAGAAACCCGACGCGCTAAGAATACAAACCAATTGAAAAATGCCTCCGACGCACTTGTCGATTAGAAGGAGCGCAACATACATAACCAAGGGCCACATGGGTTGACATTAAAATTAGATACGTGCACGCAGAGCCTTACAAACTCAGCGCTTGGCTAAGGTTACAAAATTTAAGCTATGATTTATGCATGAGTCAGGGTATAAAATCCCTGCCTCAGAAGAATAAATACTCAGTACAAAACTAACCACCACCGCAGTTTAAGTGCATTCATTTTGGTCCTTCAATCCGATCTACAAGGAAAAGTTCTGTGAAAAGTGTTAAAGTAAATTGTTTGTTGCTTACAAATTTTATTATTTTGGCTTACCATCCTATCTGTAAGTAGAGGCACAGCAAGATCAACCAGGCGATCAAAACAAAAACACTCCAAGGGTTTAAAAACCCAAAAAAATAAAATTAACAACATTAAAAAATATATATATATATATATATATATATATATATATATATATATATATATATATATATATATATATATATATATATATATATATATATATATAAATGGTCGTTATGAATGGTATCGAATGGCAAAGGGACCTTCGGGATGCTGTGGAGAGTAGCATTCTTGCTCTGCGTTGAGGAGGAATAGTAGACGCACTTCAAACAGTTACTAATAAAATTATCTACGAGCGACTTCATATACTGTGCTTATCACAATGATAAGACATCAAAATTTTGAGTTTTTGGCTTGTCCTGGCAGCTTTGTATTTTAAAGTTAAATGAGGTACCTTCTTGACCACACCTCGGACTAAGATTGGATTACGACCAGTGCTTCGTTTTTGACCGTATCCATCCGGGGTTTTAAAAAAATTGGCAATAGCAGTGCGACTACGACCAATTTCTGGGGAAATTTGGCTAACAGTCCAGCCAGCCTTAGCAAATGCTAGAATGAAGCTATTTTCTTTCTACTGCAGTAGGCATGAACGCCCCATTTTAATTAGTTAATTTAAATGTTATTATTATACTTGTTATTATACTTGTTTTTCTTAAATTTTGAGTAACAAATTTTTTACAACAAAAAACTCAAAATTTTGATGTGTTTTATCATTGTGATAAGCACTGTACTAAATGACCCAATTTTTCATTTACTGCTCTGAATCATCTTTGCAGGGACATATAACTGCGGCATTGGGCGATCGCCATCAGGATCACCATTCTGAGTCAACTGCAGTTGAAAATCTAACTCCACATCATCCAAATAGGCTACTGTTCATGCATAAACATAAGAATGTTCAGGCACAAATATACAAATGCATAACAATTAAAGAAAACCCGACGCGCTAAGAATACAAACCAATTGAAAAATGCCTCCGACACTTGTCGATTAGAAGGGAGCGCAACATACATAACCAAGGGCCACATGGGTTGACATTAAAATTAGATACGTGCACGCAGAGCCTTACAAACTCAGCGCTTGGCTAAGGTTACAAAATTTAAGCTATGATTTATGCATGAGTCAGGGTATAAAATCCCTGCCTCAGAAGAATAAATACTCAGTACAAAACTAACCACCACCGCAGTTTAAGTGCATTCATTTTGGTCCTTCAATCCGATCTACAAGGAAAAGTTCTGTGAAAAGTGTTAAAGTAAATTGTTTGTTGCTTACAAATTTTATTATTTTGGCTTACCATCCTATCTGTAAGTAGAGGCACAGCAAGATCAACCAGGCGATCAAAACAAAAACACCTCCAACGGTTAAAACCAAAAATAAAATTAACAACATTAAAAAAAATATATATATATATATATATATATATATATATATATATATATATATATATATATATATATATATATATATATATATATATATTTACACAACAAGAGGCTGTCGACCAAAACTCTTGAGTTGATCAAAAATCAGTCAGAGATTTTTGACAACATACAACTGAGCATTAAAAGAGAGATGCCATATCAGTGATTGACGAATTGGCAGTAAAATTCAATGCCAATCATTCAATACTGATGAAAGTTGGGATCGTCAACCATGAATATTTTACGGAGAAAATATACGATGGCACAATGAACAGCACCAAGATCTATAAAGAATCCTTGATGAAAGTCGACACCATGGACACCGAACAACCAGCATCTAGCAAGAACATTGAGCAGGAAGATACGTTTCGTCAAAAAATGTGACGGATGTGATGCTAGACCTTGTGGACAGAAGAGCTCTAAAAGTAAGGCAACTCATTAAGAAAGTGTATGGCAATCTAGAGTTCAGCAACCAGGAAGAAATTCGTGACTACAAAGACAATTTGAATTTCATATGAAAGCTACCAAAAGTAGATATTCCTCATTTTAATGGAAATCCAAAAAAGTGGCCAACGTTCTTCGAATTGTTCTCCGAGGTGATTCACAACAGGATGGATATCAGCGAAACAAGCTGAACTATCTGAAATCATGCCTCAAAGGAGAAGCCAAAATGGTTGTAGGCCATTTATTAGTTGGATCATCTGCTAGCTACAATTCAGCGTGGGAGTTAATATGCAACCGCTACGAAAATAAGCGTAAAATATTTGCTAACGCCGTCAACCAGTTAGTAGAACTGGAGCTGCTGAAGAACAATGATGAAGGCAGTATCCCCAAGTTCTTGGACCCAGCAACAGAGTGCATTTTCATCATTAAAGAAAACGTCCACATGGGTAATCATAGTGATGTTTTAATCGCTCAGATATTGTTGCGCCGATTCTCGACGGGAGCCCTACAACTTTACGAGCAACATGTAAAGAAGGCTAGAGAAATGCAGTCCTTGGACAATGTGCTGGAGTTTATTGAGCAACTGTATAACTCAATAAATTCAGTACAAGAGAGTGCCGTCCATGTAGAAGCAAAGAAAACGAGTTACAGAAAGTGCCGTTTTTGCCAAATGGACAGCCACGATATACATAGGTGTCAGAAATTTAAAGCTGAACCTGTCAAAAAACGCAAAGAATTTGTGTCTAAAAATGCGCTATGCTTCAAATGTCTAGGCGCTCACAGCATGAAAGATTGCAGGAAAGATTGGACATGCAAGCAATGCTCCAAATCACACAACTATTTGCTTCCCGAGGATGCAAATAAAAGAGACCGTCAGCAGCAATTGTCTAAAAGAAAATAAAGGACAAGATACGTTGCTGACAACAGCGCTCATACGGATTAAAAATAAATCTGGAAAATACGAGCAGCTTAGAGCCCTTATTGATGGGGGTTCACAAAAAACTCTTATATCTGAAGAAGCCGCACATCAGCTGATACTGCGCCGAATTAAACGAAACGTGGAGGTCCAAGGAATTTTGCAAAACGTTGAAGTCCTAAAAATAGTGTTTGCTTAACAATCAAGTCCAGAATTGCAAGCAAATTCGTAACCACAACGCAGGCGCTGGTTATGCCAAAGCTTCAGAGAGCACTACCAAGCAAGAAAATTGACATGGATATCAAAAAGGATTGGATGGGCTGCGAGCTAGCTGACCCACATTTCAATGAACCCAGTAGGATTGATGTTATCATTGGCGTTGATTTACTTCCTTTAATAAAGTTGGGAAAAGTTAAGAAAATCAACGAAACACTGGGACAAAAAACTGAACTCGGATGGATTGTTTCCGGCAACATAGCCAGATCACCTAGTAATAAAGTAATCAGCGCATCAACGACGATGTGCCTGAACGACCTGGAGCGCTTCTAGAAGCTTGAAAGTGACAACAGCGATTCGGAAGACAGCACGGACTGTGAAAAAATTTTCGAAAAGACAATCACAAGAGATGAACAAGGCCGGCTAGTAGTGACCACACCTTTCCGAAAAAACTTCGAATTAGGGAACTCTCGAAACAGGCGATGGCAAGACTACTGCAAATGGAAAATAAATTCAGGAAGCAACCGCAAATCTTCACGGTGACTTCATGGATCAGTACTTGAAGCTAGGTCACATGGAACCAGTTGACACTATTGGCCAAGGCAAATACTATATGCCGCATCAAGCAGTGATCAGAGCAAACAGTCTTACTACTAAATTAAGAGTAGTGTTTGACGCTTCAGCAAAGACTTCAAATGGACTAAGTCTAAATGATGTGATGTTAGTCGGACCCAAAATTCAAAAAGACATCTTTGATATTTTGATCAAGTGGCGACAATGGAAATATGTCATGACAGCTGATATCGAGAAGATGTATCGTCAGATTAAAGTCAACAAAGATGATCAAGAATATCAATACATACTCTGGAGAGACGGCCCAAATAAGCCAATAAAAGAGTTTAAGCTGACTACAACTACATATGGAACCTCAAGAATTAGCAAATCAACACTGCCAAGGCAACAACCAACTAATGATAACAATCAAAGAAGATTTCTATATGTATGACCTCATTACTGGTGGCGAAAATTATGGAAAAAGCGGGAATGCATCTAAGAAAATGGGTGTCAAATGATGACAGAATCATCACTGGAATTAAAGATGGTAACTCAACGGAGAAAATAATTATCAACAAAGACGAGTCAATAAAAACTCTCGAGCTACAATGGGACCCCAAAAGGATGTCTTCACATTCTTCGTTGATTGCCCAAATTTGGTACACATCAGAAAGCGACTAATTTTATCTCAATTGGCGAGAATCTTTGATCCATTGGGATGGCTTACACCGGTCACACTGCAAGGAAAATGTTTCATACAAGAACTATGGACACTGCCGCTAACTTGGGACGCAGAGCTGGAGCCTAGTCTGGGCAATTATTGGCAAGAGTACGCAAACCCATTACCAGATTTAGCTCAAATTAATACACAACGCTGGCCTGGAAAATCAAGCATTCATGCAACGGAGCTACATGGGTTTTGCGGCGCATCAGAAAAAGCGTATGCAGCAGTGGTATATACCAAGGTTGGTACCAAAATCACTTTACTGGCGGCAAAAAGTAAAGTGAACCCAATAAAAAACAAGACAATTCCCAAATCAGAGCTATGTGCAATCCACCTATTAAGCAAGCTTTTAGCAAAAATACGAGGAATAGTTGGAGATCACACCAAAACGCTAGCATGGAGTAATTCACAAATAACGCTAGCTTGGATAAAGAACAAGCGTAGCAAAGATAAATTCGTCAAAACAAGAGTAGACGAAATTAACAAAAAACTGCCTAACGTTGAATGGAAATACGTAAAATCGGCAGACAACCCAGCAGATGTCGCCTCAAGAGGAATCTCCCAAAACACTTAGCAGTTATATGGTGGAAAGGCCCTGAGTGGTTAACGAAGCAGTCAGATCACTGGCCGCAATTCGAAGAAAAAGAAGCGGTTATAGTAGCAGCTCTAACCCCAGAAGAAAACTACATGATCCCACTCCTAACAAAGTTTTCATCGATTAGTAAGCTAACAAGCGTAATAGCATATATATTACGCTTTAAAGCAAAATTGAAAGGAAAGAAGCAGCAGCCAACTTACCTCACTGTTGACGAATTAGAAGAAGCCAAAACAGTTATTGTAAAACTACAGCTTGATTTTGGCCAGGATATTCATTTACTCAATTCTGGACAGCCTTTTGAATCAAAGAGTAGATTGCAAGCGCTCAACCCCTTTCTGGATAGAGATGGAGTATTACGTGTGGGAGGACGTCTTCAAAATGCCATACAATGTAAGACACCCAATAATACTAGGAAAATCACAGTTGGGCTGGCTGATAATAAACAACGCTCACAAAAACCTTACACGGCGGACTTATGCTGATGAGGAATTTCATTCAGAGGAGTTCTGGATTTTTGGTCTACGAAATACATTGAAAAAATATCTACGTCAATGTGTTACCTGTATTCGGTATAAACAGGAAATGGCCAGCCAATTAATGGGAAATTTACCAGTGTATCGTGTAACTGGCGATTACCCGTTTCAAAACACTGGCAGCGACTACTCTGGACCCTTTCAAATTTGCTGCTTCAAAGGAAGAGGTCAAAAATCGTACAAAGGGTACATATGCCTATTTGCAATACATCTAGAACCCGTCAGTGACTTATCATCAGATAAGTTTTTAGAGGCTCTTCGACGATTCTATGCCAGACGCGGCAAAAGTGAACATTTGTATTCTGACAACGGCACAAATTTCGTCGGTGCCGCTAGAATACTAGGAAGAGACCTTTTCGACGCTATAAAAGAAAATAAAAGTGTTGCACCAGTGCTTGAAAAAGAAGGCATCAAGTGGCACTTTATCCCGCCGGCAAGCCCTCACATGGGAGGATTATGGGAAGTTGGTGTAAAGTCGGTCAAACACCATCTAAAGCGGGTCATCGGCGATAAGAGCTTCACATTTGAAGAGTTCTCAACACTACTTTGCCAAATAGAAGCAGTGCTAAACTCACGCCCCTGGTCAGCATAAACAATGACACGGAAGGTGACGATTCCCACAATAAAGTGACCTGGTGTCAAGGACCACTCATTGGAGCTCCAGAACACTTTGATGAAAACCGGAAAATTGGATCTCTAGACAGATGGAGGCACATGCAACGCATCAGAGCAGAATTCTGGAGGAAATGGAAAGATGAATATTTATCGACACTGCAGAAGCGAACCAAGTGGCGGCAGGAAAAGCCAAACCCCATGGAAGGCCAACTTGTGTTATTAAAACAAGAAAATACGCATCCCGCTAGATGGCCCATGGGAAATATAACCAAAACTACAAAAGGACAAGATAACAAAGTCCGAGTAGTAACAATAAAAACAAATATGGGTGAGGTGAAAAGATCAATAAACAGGATCTGTTTACTACATACTCAAAATAAAGATGAGCAAGGAAACCCGAAAACCCGACGTGAACAGACCAAATTAGCAAAGTTTACGACAGCCAAAGCGACGATCTTCAGTCTACTCATGATACTGCAGGTAGCAAGCACCACAATTACAAGTGCTACTAATACAAGCACAATACAAATCCAGGATATGAATCAACGAACAGCTATGCTGATGGACAATCTTGGAAAAGTAGAAGTTGTATCTTCAAGCTGGCAGTTATTGTTCTACTACAACATGCAAGCATACTTTTGAAGTTTTCAAACAAGCAGATGAGCTGATGGTTAAAATCCATTTTAATAATTTGGGAAAATTGGGTGAATTCAACGACTACTGTACAACAGTGAGTCAAACCCTCAAATCTAAAATAAAAATCATAAATGACAAAATCATTAAACTAACACCGGATAGAAAAAAGATTTATAATGTTTTTCGATATTGGCACGGCTAACAGATTAGAGGAAAACATGCAAACAATCATTAAAAACGAAAAACGGCTCAATGGTTTTGTAAGCAACCAGACATCAGTGATCAATGCAACGTAAAACCTGATACAAGCTACGACAGAAGAAGTAAATAAAAACTTTGAAAGAGTCACAACAGAAATAAACAAAACTTCTATGTTTACAAAGAGTCCGTAAAATTCTTCATGTTAATCACACAAGTGCGCAACTGGATTGATGAAACCGAAGACCTTCAGTTAGCAGTAATTGGCCTTATGACGGATATACACCAAGGAAGAGTTCATCCGGCCCTGGTGGAACCAAATAAAATGTTGACGGAACTCAACGAGATTGAAAAGAAGCTTCAAAGAAACCAACTTCTTCCCGGCGGAAATTCTCCGAAGAGGCTTCAACTCATATACAAACTGATGAAGGCTCAAGTGATGTTTAAGGACAATACACTGATCATCGATGCAAAACTGCCAATATACATCAATCAGCATGCAAGTCTTTTCGAATCAATACCACTGGTTCTTGACGGAAGAAAAGTCATTCCGAGAACTAAAACAAAGTTCCTTATCTTCAATACGGAAATGGATGTAAATCGTTGTAAGCACGAAGACGAGGACACTTACCTATGCTAGGGAAGTTGGGCATGGAAGGATGCAGAGGACGAAAGTTGTGAAATGTCACCCTTAAAACCAAGCAACAAGCAGGCGTGCCATATGACCGAGTATGAGGAAAATACATTTGTTAAAAAACTAAATGAAAAAAACCACATGGGTTGACACTAAAATTAGATACGTTCACGCAGAGCCTTACAAACTCAGCGCTTGGCTAAGGTTACAAAATTTAAGCTATGATTTATGAATGAGTCAGGGTATAAAATCCCTGCCTCAGAAGAATAAATACTCAGTACAAAACTAACCACCACCGCAGTTTAAGTGTATTCAGCTACAGTCTCTAATTTACTCAGCGCGTCAACTTGGGGCATGTTCACTCCCGAACGGTGGACGATCGTATAGTTATAGTTTTCCAACAAGAGCGCCCACCGTGTTATTTTAGCGGAAGATCCCCCATTCCTCTGAGTCAGTGCTAGCGAGTTGCAATCAGTTACAATTTTGAAAGGAATAAATTTGAGATAGGTCTCGAAACGCTTCAGAGCGTATATAATGGCTTACGTTTTCAGTTCATTGCTATATAGCTTGGATTCGGGCACTGAGGGTGAAATTTACCGTCATCCTGCTTCTGGAGGAGCACAGCTCCAAACCCTGAGGAACTCGCTTCACAATGCAGCTTGGTCTCTGACTTCAGGTCATAAATGGACAGCACTGGCGATTCTACTACTTTGGACTGCAGCGTCCGGAACGCCTGGAGACATTCCTCAGAAAAAGCATAAGAGGATTCTTTCCTCAACAACCGGGACATAAGGACGGCAATCTTGGCAAAATTGGGTACAAATAGACGGAAGTACGAGAACAGACCTTAACAACGCTCTAGCTCCTTGCGATCTTTTTGCACGGTGAAATCTCGAAATGCCTGAAGGTGGCCTGATTTGGGCGTAATCCCGATATAATTAGCAAAATATCCCAAATGCTCCAGCTCATGGTAGGCTCATGGTAGGCACTTAGACAATTTCAAACACAGACCGTTCACCCGCAAGGTATGTAACGTCTCCTTCAGGATCTTTATATGGGTCTCAAAATCCTTTGAGGCGATCAGAATGTCATCCATGTAGATAGTTAACTGACCTCGGTTGGTCAGATCCTTCAGGACGAAATATACGCATCTAGCGAATACTGGAGGCCCATTAAAGAGCCCGAAAGGCATGCGCGCGTACTCGAATTGGCCTTCAAAGGTTACAAAAGCAGTATACTTAATCGAATCTGGATGCATCTTCACGAGATGAAGTCCACTCTCCACTCTCCGAGACATATTTCAAATTTATTACTAGCACAGAAAAGAAAGACTGCCCACCCAAATGTTCAACACAATAATCTAACAGTGGAATTGGGAAATGGTCTGCCACGCCTCCTTCTGCCTGTTACATACATTTCAACAAAAACATTATACCCTGATTTCCCATTTTCAATGGGTTCAGGGTATAACAAGTAAGAAAACTCTAGTCGAGGCCGCTCGACTAGGGTGTACCCTGAACCCTCCGAAGAACCGCTATTCCACGCATTCTTCATTTCTTTTATATACACATGCATATTTACGTTCATTAAAAGCAAAACATACACACACACGCACAGGCGCACGCACACACAAGCGCAAGTCATCAGCTGTTCTTCGGCTGCTATTTACATGCCAATGTTATGGGAAATTAAATGTTTAACAACTTTTTTCTAGACGAACGCTTTTGATCAAATTTATTGGGCGTCATCATGTCATCCATATGTATGTATGTGCCAAAGCACAAGTCTCTAGTATTTGATATACGGAAGTTACGAATTTGAGGCGAAGGGGGCGTGGCATCGTTTTAATGTTATCGATTAAAAACCGATATCTTCATTTAGTTATAAAATTCTATTTAATTCATCTTTATAGTTAGAGTTATTTGAGCCTTATGCAATTTCGGTTTTTGTTAAATTTGGGATGCCACGCCCTCAAATTGCTAAATCACGTATTTCAAGTACTAGAGACTTGTGCTTTGGCACATACACACATATGAATGATATGATCACGCCCAACAAAATCGATCCAAATCGTTCGACTAGAAAAAATGTTATTAGACATTTAGTATCTCATATTATCGGCGTCTTGCAGCAGCAGCGAAGCTGATGAGTCATAATGCACAGTTAGCAGATTGTGTGCTTGTGCGTGTGATGTAATGTTTTCATGCTTGGTGTGCATTTTGGAGGGCGCCAAAAAAAAAATCGGGTGGCGATCAACTCTCCTCGTTAGATATCGCATGGCGGACGGAATCCTCTGGGGCCTCTAGCTCTTCGGCGGTGGGGTGGGCTTGCCATACTACTTCCAACTTACATAAAATTAATTTTTAGGATCCCTGACACTAAACGAGACGGACAGAATACAGACAGAGTACAGAAAGGAAATAAAGGTAACAAAAAATAACGAAAACACGAACAGCTATCTAAACGCGGAGGCGAAAGGTGTTAAGGGCCTCGCGCTGTCTATACCCTTACCCAACCATGATCATCCTAGTAAAATTTGTTGATGAGCCCCGAAAAAAATTTCCGACCCTCTCCTACATTGCCAGATTTAAAAAATTATATTTATAAAACATTTTGTTTATTCACATATTTCTAAAAACTAGGGGTATTTATAAAGTTCATCTTTGCCGTTATAAATTATGAATAAAATTTCATAATACAAACAATTTTTATGTGCAACTTAAATTAAATCTTATCTAAGGTACATTCTAACAAAATTTCTTCATTCCAACAATAAGAATGAAAGGAATAAAAGCAGTAATTTGCTTGCGTGTTTTCAAATTTAATTATCTAATTATTTTTCTACATATGTATATGAAAATTAATTTGAATTTAATTTAATTAATTTTATTTTTTATTTTATAATTTTTTTCATATATATATTTATTTTATTTATTTATTTATGTTAAGGAATTTTTTTCATTGTTTTTTTTCTTTAAATATTTTTTTCAGTGTATCGAAATTTAGGTTAAACTTTTAGGTTAAACTTGAAACTAGCCTGAGCAAAAAAACTTTTTTTTTCATTTTTATACCCTGAACCCATTAAAAATGGGAAATCAGGGTATAATGTTTTTTTGAAATGTATGTAACAGGCAGAAGGAGGCGTGGCAGACCCCATAAAGTATATATATTCTTGATCAGGATGACAAGCCGAGTTGATATAGCCATGTCCGTCTGTCCGTCCGTTTGTCCGTCTGTCCGTATGTATGAACGCGTCGTTCTCAGAACCTATAAGAGCTAGAGACTTGAAATTTTTATGTAGGTTCCTGTATAGCACGAAAAGATCGAGTTTGTTAAAAAAAATCGATAACTGTCTTAATTTTAATGTTATCGATTAAAAACGAAATCGATGCTCAGTTATATAAATCTATATAATTCATCTTTATAGCTAGAGTCTTCAAATTTTGCACTTAGTGTTATGTGAGCCTTATACAATTTCGGTTTTTGTTAAATTTTGGATGCCACGCCCCCTTCGCCTCAAATTTGTAAGTCCCGTATTTCAAATACTAGAGACTTGTGCTTTGGCACACACATACATATGGATGACATGATCACGCCCAACAAGTTTGATCAAAATCGTTCGTCTAGAAAAAAGTTATTAAACATTTAATTTCCCATAGCATTGCCATGCAAACAGCAGGCAAAGAACAGCTGACGCTCCGACTTGCGCTGGTGTGTGCTTGCGCCTGTGTATGTGTGTGTATGTTTTGCTTGTAATGAACGTACAAGTGCATGTGTATATAAAAGAAACGAAGAATGCAGGGTTCAGGGTATACCCTAGTCGAGCGGCCTCGACTAGAGTTTTCTTACTTGTTTCAATATATATTTTTTTCTTTTTATACCCTGAACCCATTAAAAATGGGAAATCAGGGTATAATGTTTTGTTGAAATGTATATAACAGGCAGAAGGAGGCGTGGCAGACCACATAAAGTATATATATTCTTGATCAGGATGACAAGCCGAGTTGATATAGCCATGTCCGTCTGTCCGTATGTATGAACGCGTCGTTCTCAGAACCTACAAGAGCTAGAGACTTGAAATTTTTTATGTAGGTTCCTGTATAGCACGAAAAGATCGAGTTTGTTTCAGAAATTCGATAACTGTTATCGTTTTATTGTTATCGATTAAAAACGAAAATCTAAATTAAGCTATAAAATTCTATCTAAATCATCTTTCTAGCTAGAGTCTTCAAATTTTGCATTTAGTGTTATGTAAGCCTTACGCAATTTCGGTTTTTGTTAAATTTTGGGTGCCACGCCCCCTTCGCCTCAAATTTGTAACTCCCGTATATCAAATACTAGAGACTTGTGCTTTGGCACATACATACATATGGATGACATGATTACGCCCAACAAGTTTGATCAAAATTGTTCGTCTAGAAAAAAGTTATTAAACATTTTATTTCCCATAGCATTGCCATGCAAAGCAGCCAAACAACAGCTGGCGCACCGACTTGCGCTTGTGTGTGCTTGCGCCTGTGTATGTGTGTGTATGTTTTGCTTGTAATGAACGTACATATGCATGTGTATATAAAAGAAATAAAGAATGCTTGGAATAGCGGTTCTTCGCAGGGTTCAGGGTATACCCTAGTCGAGCGGTCTCGACTAGAGTTTTCTTACTTGTTTTTATTTGGAAATTTGGACTGTTGCAGAGTAAACTTATTCTTAAGCTCCTGATACTCAGGGTCAAAGAAAGCATTCGAGTCCAAATCTACGATTGGACCAATATCAAGCGCTGCAACTTCCTCTTCACTAATTCGTGACAGAGCATCTGGAACTATATGATCTTTTCCTTTCCGGTGTGAAATTGTGAACTTGTATGGCTGCAAGCGGAAAATCCACCGAGCCAGTCTACCAGAAGCGTTTTGCTGACGCATAAGCCATAGAAGGCTTGAATAGTCAGTCACAACTTCAAATGGCTGCAATTCCGAATAACATCGAAATTTTTTTATAGCCAAAACGACAGCTAAACATTCTCGTTCAGTTACGCTGTAATTTCGCTGCGCACGACTCAACTTTTTGGACATAAAAGCAATCGGCATTTCATCATTTTCTGATGATAACTGCACTAATACAGCTCCTATACCATAGTCGCTGGCATCGCAGTGCAAATAAAACTTTTTCTCAAAATCCGGGTTCTGTAACACCGGAGCGGAAGTAAGAATTATTTTCAGCTTATTCATTGCTTCCTGTGCCTCTTCAGACCAAGCAAACTTCTTTTTCTTGGTTAAGGCATCTGTTATAGGGCACGTGAGATCGGCATAGTAATTTTTATTAAATAACGTTAAGTACTGGCAAAGTAAAAGAGAGGGTCGAGATATTCGTATAATTGTTCGTAGTTCGTTTATTTCTTTCTTTAGGACTATTGTAATTAAATCTAGATGGTGCCGATAAATTTTCCACTAGTGTGCATATAACTAAACTATCCGGCAAGGGAATGCCCATGCAGCATATCACCGAGTTCCAGTCAAGCGTTAATCTACAGCACTACTAATAAAACCTAAGAACACGCAACTAGCATTGCTTAATGGATTCATACCGATCAATTCTCATTTGCAGACATATAATCCTCCCAGGGATAATCGGTATTGGTATCCGTGCCGAATACACAACATTCCAGATTTATATGGAAGCTATAATTTACAAAAATCTACCTTGAGTTGTGGCTTCTTCCACAGCAACTAAAGAACGAGCAACAATTGTGAGAGATGGTTATTCTATAGCTGAAGCTATTTTATTTTTATTGACGATAAACTATTCGAGGTTTCTCGGTTTGAGTTCCACGCTGAAAACTTCAAGCTTCGTAGACCCAATGAAATGTATATACTCTCAGCAGTCAGTGTTGCGATAGGCAGACCAAGTCAGTCTACTCTATTTCGACAATAATGATACTGAGGTTGTCAAGTAGTATTCTCACAAAGAGGCGTGGTTTTTAATAATTATCAACATAACCTTATTAAACAAGTACATTGGTAACTATAAAAACTCTACAAAAAAATGGTGCACTGAAAGCTAAGTACTTCCAGAGCCCCACGTTGGGCGCCAAAATTTATGTAATGTTTTCATGCTTGGTGTGCATTTTGGAGGGCGCCAAAAAAAAATCGGGTGGCGATCAACTCTCCTCGTTAGATATCGCATGGCGGACGGAATCCTCTGGGGCCTCTAGCTCTTCGGCGGTGGGGTGGGCTTGCCATACTACTTCCAACTTACATAAAATTAATTTTTTAGGATCCCTGACACTAAACGAGACGGATAGAATACAGACAGAGTACAGAAAGGAAATAAAGGTAACAAAAAAATAACGAAAACACGAACAGCTATCTAAACGCGGAGGCGAAAGGTGTTAAGGGCCTCGCGCTGTCTATACCCTTACCCAACCATGATCATCCTAGTAAAATTTGTTGATGATCCCCGAAAAATTTTTTTCCGACCCTCTCCTACATTGCCAGATTTAAAAATTATATTAATAAAACATTTTGTTTATTCACATATTTCTAAAAAACTAGGGGTATTTATAAAGTTCATCTTTGCCGTTATAAATTATGAATAAAATTTCATAATACAAACAATTTTTATGTGCAACTTAAATTAAATCTTATCTAAGGTACATTCTAACAAAATTTCTTCATTCCAACAATAAGAATGAAAGGAATAAAAGCAGTAATTTGCTTGCGTGTTTTCAAATTTAATTATCTAATTATTTTTCTACATATGTATATGAAAATTAATTTGAATTTAATTTAATTAATTTTATTTTTTATTTTATAATTTTTTTTCATATATATATTTATTTTATTTATTTATTTATGTTAAGGAATTTTTTTTTCATTGTTTTTTTTCTTTAAATATTTTTTTCAGTGTATCGAAATTTAGGTTAAACTTTTAGGTTAAACTTGAAACTAGCCTGAGCAAAAAAAACTTTTTTTTTTCATTTTTTCAATATATTTTTTTTTCTTTTTTATATATGTATATATAAATTTTTTCTTGTTGATTACACAAAATCGGTTTTCAAAAAATTTAAGGAACGGTGGAAAGGGAAAAAAAGACTTACAGTTTTTATCACAGGTTCAATCCAGCGATGAAAGGCCTTTCCTCGTGGTGTAGCGCTGTGCTTGGGTTAAGGGGGGGTAAAATTAAAAAAAACTTATATATATATATATGTAAGTAACTTTATTATTGATATAAAAAATTAGGTTACCAAAAATATTTTTCTTTTCTTTCTATTTTTTTTTTTTTTTTATTTATTATATATATAATATATATATATATATATATATATATATATATATATATATATATATATATATATATATATATATATATATATATAAATATATATGGAATAATAAAATAATATAAAAATACATAATATAACAGAAAAAAAAAAATATATATATATATATATATATATATATATATATATATATATATATATATATATAAATATATATGGAATAATAAAATAATATAAAATACATAATATAACAGAAAAAAAAAAAATATATATATATATATATATATATATATATATATATATATATATATATATATATATATATATATATATATATATATATATATATATATTTTTTTTTTTTTCTGTTATATTATGTATTTTTATATTATTTTATTATTCCATTATTCCATACATCGAAATGTTCACTTCTCCTTTTTTTTGTTTTTACTAACATGTTGTAGGTATTAATACATTGTATTTATTAAAATTTTGTCTTTAAAAAATAGGGTCTTGAAAGACACTGTGGTTCACAGGTTTTTTCTTCCCACTGGAAAAATCACATTTTTGTTTTTTTTGTTAAGTGTTGTGATTTTTTTCTTTCTGTTCTGTTCTGTTCTTGTTGTTTTTTTCACTTTTACTGTTCATTAAATATCACTGCAAGCCGCTGCTGGCTCTCGCACGATGAGATCGGTGTTGTGGGGTTTTCGCCGAAATGATGGTACTTTTGAGGCCGACCTCGCAATCCGCAGCATCCCTCGGAGCAAATCGGCAAAGTCCAACAATAGTTGATTCAAATATTGAATTTTTATTTATTAAATTTTTTTAGAGCCCTTTATTTTTTTCTTGGGCCGAACCACAGAAACTTTTTCTTATATCAGCCACAACAATGAGCAAAAGAAGAGCTCAATTTCGCTCCCCCGCTTCTTTTATACTCCCTCTATTCTTAAAAGCTCGGAACCTCTTCAAGTTGGCCGCGCTTGCGCACGCGGTTAACCTACAAGGGCACAGCTGGCGACGAAAGCTTCAAGGGCACAGCTGGCGACGAAAGCTTTAAGGGATCAGCTGGCGACGCAAGCCTCGCTTAAGCCCATTAAAAAGCTTTCACAGCTGTTGCTGTGCGCGCGCAACTTACAGATAACGAATTACTATTTGAATGGTCGGGCTGCGACCATTACAGTGTCTGTGTGTGTTCTTGTGCGTGAGTCTGTGTGTGTGTATGTATTGCTTGCTAGAAATGTACATATAAAAGTAACGGAGAATGTTAGCGGCTCTTAGCAATCGCAGTTCTTCGCTGGGTTCAGGGGATCTCTTTGTCGAGCAGTCTCGACTAGAGCACTCTTACTTGTTTTTTAGAGCCTTCTGCTAGAAAGGAAATTAATATTAATTGATTTTTACCATTTAAACAGAAAAATATGGATAGTTCTGCCGCAAAATAACTAAATGTAAGTCTATATTAAAATATAATATATATACATATATATAAAATATGTGTCTCATAGTACTTATCAACTTTTCACATGGCGTTATGGGGTATATATAAAATTTTTCCAACATATTTTCAACTTTGAAATTATTTTCCTCAGAATATGGTCAAACGTTGTTATTGACATTCGGGTGTAATTAACTGTTTATACCCTGAACCTATTGAAAATGGGAAAAGAGGGGTCTGCCACGCCTCCTTCTGCCTGTTACATACATTATACCCTTTTTCAATTTTCAATGGGTTGATGGTATAAGAATGGGGATGATTCTACATAGCTATGTGTAGTGCTGTTGGGGTTGCTATCTAGTTTTATTAAAGATTGCTATTTTTTTTTTTTTTAATTTTGGGTAAAAGTTTCAATAAAAATTTGCATTCAGCGTAAGCGCAAAAACATTTCAGCGCGCGCACGAAATGATGCTTATAATAACAATAATAGCAGCTAGAACAGTACCCAAACAAACAACAACAGTGTCAGCTGAATCTGTAGCATACTCAAAACAACAGTGTCAAACAACAATATCAGCTGTTACAGTGATTCTCACAGTGAGAACGCACCCGCACAAACAACAACAATGGCAGCTGTACAGTGCGAGCCACGAAGAGGAGCGGAAAAGCCAGACAAAACCGAACACCACCACATCCAGACTCGCGGATGCTCACGCATTTACGGTGTGCATTCACACTCCAAAGCCATGCGAGATAATTGTTGTAGCGGAGAGATAGCATAGGGGTGAGAAAACAGACGAAAAAGACTGGACAGTTACGAATATGCAAAGCAACAATGCTAAGGGCTAGAGGGTCAAGGGCCTGTCACAGAGGCCTATGAACTCTGAAAGATGAGCGGCGATCGCAATGCACGAGGCGAGCCGAAGCTGTTATCGTGATCCAAATGATCTAAATCTAAATGCATGCAGCTGTGCTGAGAGAGAGATTGAGCGAATGGACAACAACAACAAGTGCGCATCGCACGAGCATAACGCAGACATGCAAAACGGCCAACAACGAAACAGCTGTAATTTGCGAACATAGCGCAAACATGCAAAACTGCCAAAAACAACAATATGCGGCACACGAGGGTTAAGGGCAAAAGGCACGAAATAGACGACAGCAAGACATGAGATAGGGGACTGGAATTCAGCATTACGGCTGGGTGGTTGAAAGGGAGAAAAGGAGGGCACAGGATCTGTAAAGATCCGGCAGCGCAGCTGCAGAGGATATAGGCTTGTAGGCGTGTAGTCAGGATGGAGAAGTGTGGACTATTGAAAGCTTTCGGCCGCCCGGACTTAGACGCAAAGCGGGCTCACCTGGCCAGCGACTCCGGTGGATCGGCACAAGGGGAGGACCGGAGGGGCTTGTTAACGCCTAATCGCCGGGTTCTGTGCGGGAACGTGAGGTTGGCGCCAGTGCGTCTGATGTTTCAAATGCAGAGGCACATGGCCTACATAACCCAAAATCAGAAGCCGAGGAGGGAGCCAGACAAGCTCAGAGAGCATGAGAGGAGCGCCCTCTGCCCCAGGCTGGACTTCGCTCGGCAGCTGACGCGCTAAGGTTGGGCAGCTTGATGCCGGACTCCCACAACGTGGTCGTGCCCGTCGATTAGTAGCCGCTTCATGCTTCACATATGCGATGGAGGAGCATCCGGCTGGTGTCCAGGTCTACGCTCCAGAGGAAACATTCTGCGCCCACACCATCATTATCTTACAGCGGTAGACGTCGTACCCGGAGCCCACTGCCGCTGGTCAATAGCTCGGATCGTGTGGACCAGAGGCATCCGCTATCGTGTCCGGCGGTCCCATACAGGACGCAGGGTAATCCTGTATATATAACATAGACAATTATAAAAACTAATGGAATAATAAAAAAAAAAAAAAAACAAAGAAAAAGAAAACTTAAATAACATTTGCTTACAGAATATGGACTTTCTGGGAATGTCAACGTGACAGACTTCTGCTACGTTGCTGGAGTTTCTGGCTGCTCGAACTGGAGCACTGGAAGGATGTACATTGCCGATACTCGCGATCTGGCCAGCGCTCCGCTGGAGCGAAATTGTAAGCAGAGCCCGTTATACCCATCAGCAGGGGCCAGATGGCCAGTCACGAATCCTCAAAAGATGGGTCGCGACCGGCACTGCAGCCTACACACAGCCGCAACACAGTCAGGTGGCTGGCGGCGCATGAACAAGATCAGGGGCATCTACTGCAACGGCGGGCGGAGCATGGCCAGAGGGGTATTAAGGAAGGGCGTCGTCAGCTAAAAGACCAGGGAAATGATTAATAATTTATAAAATTTAAATTAAACACTGCGCACGCAGAAGTTGCCAGCAGGGTGGCGATCAGCAGTGAGCGGCGCAGATGGGAGTGGCGCCAAATTTAAAACCCGGGACAACTGAAACACGAGAGTTTTCATGTTTCCCGAAGAAACAGGGGAATGTGAGGAACATTATATGTAGGCATGCATCAACCTATATAATTGCATGTATTTGCTGTGCATTTTTATGGGTGGGCGTGCAGACATATAAAGTGTTCCACACGTCTCGATCGCTCTTACCGATTCAGCGATTTACTCGCGTCGCACTCTCTGCGTTGATCATGACCGCCAGCCGAAGTACCGTTCATTGCCGCGAGAAAGTAGCTTTTACTTTCACTCTCAGGCAGATAACGGTGCTTCGGCCAATGAGAGGCTGTCACGATATCGGACGAATTTTGCATCGCATAAAATCAGGCGATGTTGCCGTTAATGCGGACACGAAGAGGAGACAGGCCGCGCTCAAGAGCCAAGACAGGCCCTGCTCCAGAGCCGAGGTAGACCCCGCCAAATTTCGTGAATTCTGCAAATGGTGTCCATACCAATTTTGAGACTGCAAATGTTTCAAATAAAGAAAATTGCAAATTTGGAAGAAAAATACTTCATAACAAAGGTAACAATAACTATAATGATCAGAGCTCGCAAATAACAGTTGAGCATTTTGCGTGGTCTTCGAATAACAGTTTTCACTGAGTATTTGATAAAAATGCTCGCGAGCGAGCGAAAACAACGGGCTTCGCTCAGTTCGATTTAAATGTATAATTAGTTATTTAACTTAACAATATGCAGTATAAGTTTAGTACTAGTTAAATAACATCTTAAAACAAGGCAGGTTTTTCAGTCATTTGCTCACTTACTGAGACTCAGCTCGCGACCAGAAAAATTTTCGCTCGCGAACAGATGTTCAGCAATAAAGATCGACGCAAAAACCCAAAAACAACCCTTATGTGAAGACCGATTCTGACAAGGAAAACTCGCTCTTGCTCAGAGCGAGAGCGGAATATTTTCTGTTTTTCGCTCCTGTTCTGACTTTGAGCGTGACGAAAAAACGCTCAACTGTTATTTGCAAGCTCTGATAATGAGTATGTCATCAAATTATTGTATTTCAATTTTGTTGCATTAATGCAACGTACTTTTATTTATGCTTATGTTTAATGTGATTGTATTTGCTTTTGTGTTGTTTTGTGTTATTATACTATTTCACGTAGTGATATAGTATATTGGTTTTGTGCAATGTCCGTCATGCTGTCCGTCCGTCTGTCCGTCTGTCCGTCCGTCCGTCTGTCCGTCTGTCCGTCTGTCCGTATGAACGCAAACCATTTCCACGCTATTGAAGCTAGAGACTTGAAATTTGAAATATATACTCGTGTATACCCTCGTCTGATAAAGTGTCAAGATTTTCCCGATACGCCCACTAGGGGCGTGGCAAATCGGAAAATGCATTTTCCTGTATCTCAGAAACACTACTTCTAGAAGAGCTAGAGAGTTGAGATTTTAACTGAACAGTCACGTCGGCATCCCAAAATCAAAAAGTTATGGCGGATATATCTACGCCCATTGGGGGCGTGGCAAATTGGGTCAAACTGTATCTTCTACAGTTTTGAAGCTAGAACGCCCAAATTTGGCACGTGGGTTACTGTTACGATTCTATAAGGATCGCCAAAAAAATTTTACGGCCACGCCTACTAGGGGCGTGGCAAATCGGATCTGAAGACATAGTGATTTTACTAGTTTCGTTATATTTTGAGCACTATTGATGCTAGAGACTTGAGACTTGGTATATATACTCGGGTTAACATCCCACAATCGAAAAGCTATGGCGGATATATCTACGCCTTCAGGGGGCGTGGCAACTAATATCAGCTTATATCTCCCACAGTTTTAGTGCTAGAAGCTTCAAAATTAAATGTTAAGTTACTGGAGGCCTCCTCTATCGATTCCCCAAAAATTATTGTTACGCCCCAAAAGGGGCGTGACATACATTATTGTTTACGGCCACTGGGGCGTGGCAAATCAAAACTGAAACATCTGCAGCTTCTGAGCCAATAACGCGCCAAATAATGATTTTGTGACCTTTGACCTTGTCTTTTGACTTTTTAAATTATATATATATGGTTGAAAAGAATATTTTATTAATACAAAATAACTAAATAAAGAAAATATAACAAATATATCAACATGACCGCACCGCGGTTCGAGCCCACACCTCTACGCTCGCTACTTAAATCACATGTTCAGAGTTGCCACCTCTCTCATTTTGAGAGATGCCATCTCTCTCGATTTAGGTGCGTGTTTTTGCTAAGGTAAGGGTTCGATCCTAATTGAAACTGTCTGGCCACCTCCAATGAAAAGTTTTAGTCTGCAGCTAATTTGAGCGGCGAAAGTGGGGATTTAAGGTTAAATTTTAAAAAATATAATGTGATAGATGCCCCTGTGTGCTGCTGGGACGTGAAATAGTATTTCGCTGTCGGTTGCGTCCGACAGCAACGTTCTTACTTGTTTTATGTGACTTTGTTGTTCGGTTTTCCCCGAGTTTAAGCCGGGCCGCACTCAGCCGACTGTGTGCTCGTGCCAACAAATTTATATGTTTGGCGCCTACCGATAAATAATAAGTCTTGCTTTTTAAATTCAAGTATATAAAACGGTTTATTCACGTATATATATAAATAATGCTTATTGTAGTACAGCAAAGTGATGGCTTAGGCTATAGCTGAACACGCCCACACTCGCAGGATTCATAGGTGCCGTGAGGAGCACTTCGGCTAACGAGCGGTCAGCCTCGCAGAGCTCTCCAGGGTACGCCAGGATTTGCACTGTGTTCTCTAGCTGTTCGCTTGGAGTATCACAGGCACTCCTACTGCTGGATTCGCTCGCTTGCATTCTAGAGCGCGCCTCAAAGACGTACGCTCTTCCGCACGACTACTCTCACGTTCCTTTTACTCCTGGTTGCAGGACACGCCACTCCTAGTGCTGCTTTCCGAGCACACCTTAGAGCTGGCTGGACTAGCGCACACTGTTTTCTACAGAATCGTGGTTTTCCGTGAGGAGCACTCCGGCTAGCGACCGATCAGCCTCTGAGCCGTCTAGAGGCTACAGAGCAGTCCAGAGTACTCCTACAACTGTATTTACTCGATGGCACTCTAGACCGCGTCTCAGAAGGCTTACGTTCTTTCGCACGGCTGCTCCCACTAACCTCACATTCCTGTTCAGGTTATGCTTCTCGTAGCACCAGCTGCCGGCCGCACCTATGTCCTCAAGGATGCGGTTTGGTATGCGTCCAAGATATTCCTTTGAATATCCTTGTAGAAGTCCCACGATGTCCTTTGTAGAAATCACACAATGTCCTTGATGTCCCTCGTTGTCCTTCGTTGTCCTTCGTTGCACTTTTCACTTTCACTCCCGTTGACACTCGGTACTATCACTTGTATTTGAAATCGACTGTATTAAAAAGGCGCCGCGACGCGCCTTATGGCAGCGCCGCAGGCCCTGCTTCGGCCTGGAGCGCGGCCTGCCTCAGCTCTCTGTATCGGGGCCGTCTCCTCCTCGGGTTCGTATTAACGGCAACATCACCTGATTTGGTGCGACGCCAAATACGCTTGATCGCGTGGCAGCCTCTCATTGGCCGAAGCACCGTTATACGCCTGCGGGTGAAAGTAATAGCTACTTTCTCGCGGCTACGAACGGCACTTCGGCTAGCGGTGCATGATCAACGCAGAGAGTGCGACGAGAGTAAATAGCGAGACGTCCCATCGCTCGCCTTTGACCCTTTCCAGTCGCGAGGGTCGCTCTTACCGTACTCTCGTCGGTGTGTGGAACATTTATATGCCTGCACGCCCACCCATATAAATGCACAGCAAATACATGCAATTATATAGTTTGAGGCGTGGCTGCATATAATGTTCCTCACACTCCCCTCTTTCTTCGGGAAACACGAAAACTTTCGTGTTTAAGTTATTCCGAAATTTTAAATTTGGCGCCTTTCCAAACTGCTCTGCTCCTCTTTGGGTGCTCCACCCGTATTGTCATCTGTCACGTGATGTCGATCCACCTAGTGGCAACGCCGTGCTGGCAACACTGTCACATCAAACAGGTAAGCAAAACAAAGTGTTTCAATAAAATATATATACCTAATTTAATAAAACTTTCCTGGCATTCCGGTTGACATCCCTCCTTGATGCCCCTCGGGTCATGATCCATCCGCCGCTGCAGTAGATGCTCCTTTTTTCTTCTCATGCGCCGCCAGCCACCCGGCTGTGTTGCGGCCATTTGTTGGCTGCAGTGGCGCCTCATAGATTTCGTGATGTGTCTGGGC
>CAUIUS010000371.1:0-18160 GCA_961210405.1 Drosophila mercatorum | reverse complement strand
ACCATGTGTATGCCAATGTTATGGGAAATTAAACTTTTTGCAGGCGAACGTTTTCATAAAACTTGAAACACAAGTCTCTAGTACTTGAAATACGTGTTTTTAAAATTTGAGGCCAAGGGGCATGGCATCCAAAACTTAACAAAAATCGAAATTGAATCATGAAACTACAAAAACTGAAGACTCTAGCTTGAAAGATAAGTAAGATAGAATTATATAACTGAGAATCGACTTCGTTTTTAACTGATAAATATATATAGGATCTACAGATAAATAACTTGACTGAAAACAAATCCGCAAAAAATCAGAGGAATCATTATCATTGCAAGTATTGATCAATGCAAGGAAAAATGTGGAAGATATACTAGAAAACTTACGCTTCAAATTCACAAAGGAATAAAATTACTCTGGGCACCGAGCAAACTGCCATGTGCAACGAACACGGTAATTTTTATAGCAACGAGAATCAAAAATGTTAAAATTTGACTTGGCTATGGAATATTTACACCAGTTAATAGTGGAGCCAGACTTTATAAACTTGTTCAAATATTTGAACTTAATGGTTACAAAATTGGAAATCGTCTGAGGGAGAGCAAAGGAGATACAGGATCGCACACATCAAGAGGAGAGTTTAAAGTGTTACAAAAAATAGAAAATAGAATCATATAACATAGACCAATCTTTTGCATTAATAAGTAATTCATCAAAGACAGTGAAATCATTGGAATCTCACTATTATAAACTTTAGGACTTAACCAGTTTCAGTCGAGGAATGTCCTTGATAATAAATGTATACAACATTTTAAAAATGTACATTTGGTGATCTTAAGAAGCAATAAACTCTACTGGACAATGATTATATTGGCTTAGCTCAATTTCCGCAGTTTGAAGTTATAGAAACCTAGCGTCTTGAAATTTTGAATATACACCTATCCCCCGACCATCATGGTAGATACGTTCCTGGAAAAACCGTGTTAAGAGAAAACAAGTAGGAAACCTCTAGTCGAGACCGCTCGACTAGGGTATACCCTGAACCCTGCGAAGAACCGCTATTCCAAGCATTCTTTGTTTCTTTTATATACACATGCATATGTACGTTCATTACAAGCAAAAACACACACACACATACACAGGCGCAAACACACACATGTGCAAGTCGTTGCATCAGCTGTTGTTTGGCTGCTTTGCATGGCAATATTATGGGAAATTAAATGTTTAATAACCTTTTCCAGACGAACGATTTTGATCAAACTTGTTGGGCGTGATCATGTCATCCATATGTGCGTATGTGCCAAAGCACAAGTCTCTAGTATTTGAAATACGGGACTTACAAATTTGAGGCGAAGGGGGCGTGGCATTCAAAATTTAACAAAAACCGAAATTGTATAAGGCTCACATAACACTAAATGCAAAATTTGGCTAGAAATATGAATTAGATAAAGTTTTATAGTTGAATTTAGATTTTCGTTTTTAATCGATAACAATAAAACGATAACAGTTATCGAATTTCCTGCTATACAGGAACCTACATAAAAAATTTCAAGTCTCTAGCTCTTATAGGTTCTGAGAACGACGCGATCATACATACGGACAGACAGACGAACGGACAGACAGATCGACAGGGCTAAATCGACTCGGCTTGTCCACGCCTCCTTCTCCCCGTTACATACATTTCAACAAAACATTATACCTGATTTCCCTTTTTCAATGGGTTCAGGTATAAAAAATTGTGTATGGAAAACCGTGCTAAGTGAAAATGTACTAAAATGAAAATATTTATTAGTTTAAATTGACTCTATTATTATAATTTATTTTAATTTTAGTTTTAGTTCTTAGTTCGAAAGTTGTAGACGTGCTTTTTTCTCCGCGGCTTTTTTCTTTTGTTTTTGTTTAAAACATTAAATTTTTAGTTCTTACTGTTGATTTTGGTTTTTTGTTGCCATTTATCACTGTTGTGCGTTTGTGCAGTGGTGTAGTCTGCGGTGTTTTGTGATTTGTAATTGCTTTTAAAGAGGTGCTTGTGATTTGTGCAGCGTCGGTAATTTTATTTTTTACTTTTGTTCCTGTTTTTTATCTTTCCTGCTCTTCTCTTTATTTTATTCTTCTTACATTTGTTGGTGTTGGTGATTGACGTTTGCTTTTTCGCCGCGCTCTACATCAGCTGTTTTGTTGTTGTGAGTTAATTCTCTCAACACAATCCCTCTTTGCTTTGCGCTTGTTTATTTTTATCTAATCTCCCGTTTTGTTGTTGTGCGTTTTCTTTCAACACATATATCCCCCCTTTGCCTTGCGCTTTTGCATTTCTGTTTCTAATCTTCTGTTTTTGTGTTTTTTTTCTTTCTTGAATCCCAATTGCCAATATGACCTGTTGTCAAAAAAACTTTCTCTATGCGCAAACTTCTGATTCACACAAGTGCAATTTATTAATTGCTGGTTGTTTGAAAATATGATGCACAGTAAATGTGCTGCCCTTACAGGGCGCGACTATTTTGAGGTCATGTCAACTACTAAGTTTGTTGGGGGGCTTCCGTTGGTCTTGTCCACTTTGTTTGGAAAAACAAATCAAAACAGTTGTCTGAAGAACTAGATGCTGCTGATAAATTATTAAATCAATATGATTTTGAATCCTCTCAGGCTGGGACGTCAACTGCTTCTATACCTGTGTCTCTAAATGTATTAGCTCCTTCTACACCTTGTTCTGACTCTCTTGCGATTCCACCTTCTTGCAGAGCGTCAGGGACACCAGTATTAGATATCCCAGAGTCTTTACGATCCAACTCTTTATCCCCATCTGTTCTCAAATTATGAACAACACTCTGGACTTTTCCCCTTACTTACCATACCTCTATCTATCATCGTGTTTCACCCAAAGCAGTTCTTATCCAGGCTTTCATCTGACACGTCATGTGAAGCTGTTTCTGCTTTTATTTCAGCAAATCAAAGCTAAAGTCTCTTTTCAAGTTCAATTTCGCAACTCCTCTGAAATTGCTTCTTTTAAAATCAACGTGCCATTGAATTCTTACAACAATTTGTGACGCCAAATTTTGGCCTCCTCATATAGTTGTGCATGAATTTAAGCATAAAGTCGAAATAGGCTGTCCCCGGTTTTGCTAAACCCTTCCTCAGTACAATCTTCAACTAATATTGTGCCAAAAACTAACAGTTCACTTGCCTACAAATCTTCTTAATATATCAAAACGTTCGTGGCCTGAATTCCCAAACTCAAAAGTCTTTTTTGAGTAGTTTCAGTGTTCGTTTTGATATTATCGCCCTGACGGAAACGTGGTTAACCTCGAATGTGTATAATAGTGAGATTCTCTCGAATGACTTCACTATTTACAGACTGATCGACTGTCTCGTAGAGTGGAGGTGTCTTATTAGGTGTTAAATCTAATATTCTCTCCGAACCATTAATTTTTCAGCATCTCATGATGTCGAGATAGTTGCTGTTAAACTAGCCCTTAAATCTTGGTCCTTTTATATTACTTGTTCTTATATTCCCCCTCTTCTGATGTTCAAGTTAATGCCAACATATGGCTTGCATTAAAGAAATCTATGGACATATAAAAAATAATGATTTCTTTCTGGTGTTGGTGACTTTTACCGAACACTTCTTGGATTTAATCCTAGTTCAAGTTCCTTATTCCTACAATTGATAATTTTTTTTGATGAATTACTTTCTATTTCTATGTCCAAAATGAATTCAATCTCAAATCATCAGAATCGGTGGCTTGATATGGTTTTATTAATGATGACTCATTAATGTTTCTAGATTAATGTTTCTAGATCACCCCTTTTGTTTACCTGAGGATATTTTCCATCCTACATTGGAGGTATCTCTGTCCCCAAGTACTCCTCCCAATTTGTGCATCTACTCCATTAAAACAACGTTTTATAATAAGTGTAATTTTGCTTTGCTTAACCAACTTATTAGTGCAACAGATTGAACTATGTTATAGATTCCGTTGATGCTAATTGTGCACAACTATTTTCTATAGCATTTAAACTCTCTTATTGATGAGTGTGTTCATGTGTCTCCCTTGCCTTTTTCTAATTAAAGAAACATTAAGTCTAAATGTTTTAAAATTTTTAAAAGTGCAGCTCCACTATTAACTGGTCTAAATATTCCATAGTCATGTCAATTTTAACATATTAAATTCTCGTTGCTATGAGAATTACTTTGCGTTTCAAAAGGCAGTTTTTCCCGTGACCTAAAATTTTATTCCTTTGTGAACTTGAAACGTAAGTCTTCTAGTTTACCTTCCAATTCTCCTTGAATCAAAAAATTCTTGATTCCTCTGATCTGTTTGCTGATTTCTTTCAATCAACTTACTCATCTGTTGATCCTATGAAACTTCTTACCCTTTCATATTTCTTCTACAAATAGTTTTTAACGCTTCCCAAAATTTCCCTTGATTCTCTGATTTCAAACATTTGGTTAATGAAATCTTCCTACTCGCCTGGAGCTGATAATATTCCCAGTTGTGTTATAAAGGGAAAGTTGTGAATCCCCTTTAGTTACCATTAGTTAGCTTTTAACTATCTCTGGGAAAACCCCTGTGTTCCCGTCTCTTTGGAAAGAGTCGTTCATTATCCCTCTATATAAACAAGTAAGAAGACTCTAGTCGGGGTCCCGACAGGAGATACCTAAACCCCGGGCCCATCTGCGTTTTAAAATACTGCATAATTAGCTTTCGTATAAACGCACAGAAAACTAAATTCAATTCATTTTCAATTGTTTAGCCAATAGCGCCATCTATGGTTCGATAGAATAACGCCATCCCTGTTTCGATTTATTGAACAGCTGATAATTAGCAAATCATAGCGCCATCTATTGGAAATATGTACACTAAAACTTGCGGGTTGTAGAATTTACTAGATGCACGCAGCTCAATGTATTTGTGTATGTGTGCACATGTATAGGAAAACAAATTGTTTTGCGTTGCTGGTCACGTGTTTGGCCGATTGGCCAAATGTTTTGCTTAATAACTTCTGCGCGAATTAATGGATTTGAATGAAATTTTCAGCTTATGTTCATCATATTTTATTACATTTTTCCAATTTTTAAAAATGTCAACCCATTCATTTACTGGCTTTGAGTGCAACTAACCTCAATTTAAATATTTGGGAAATTTGGTGCAGGTATCCAAGATTTAACAAAATCAAAATTAGATAAAATTAATATAAAACTTACAAAAAAATTGGGGACTCTAGCTATAAAGATATGAGAGACATAATTTAATAACTTGATTCTGATAACGTTTTTAATCGATAACATTAAAACGATAGTTGTTATCGTTTTTTTGAAACAAACTTGATCTGCACTCTATACAGGGATCTACATAAAAAATTCAAGTCTCTAGCTCTTATAGGTTCTGAGAACGACGCGTTCATACATACGAACAGACGGACGGACAGACGGACAGTGCTAAATCGACTCGGCTTTCTCCCTGATCAAGAATATATATACTTTATGGGGTCTGCCACGCCTCCTTCTGCCTGTTACATACATTTCAACAAAAACATTATACCCTGAATTCCCATTTTCAATGGGTTCAGAGATATAACAAGTAGAAAACTCTAGTCGAGACCGCTCGACTAGGGTATACCTGAACCCTGCGAAGAACCGCTATTCCATCGTTCTTCGTTTCTTGTATATGCACATGCATATGTACATACGTTCATTACAAGCAGAACATTCACACACACATACACAGGCGCAAGCACACACAAGCGCAAGTCGGTGCGTCAGCTGTTCTTTGGTTGCTGTTTGCATGGCAATGCTATCGGAAATTAAATGTTTAATAACTTTCTTTCTAGACGAACGATTTTGATCAAACTTGTTGGGCATGATCATGTCATCCATATGTATGTATGTTCCAAAGCACAAGTCTCTAGTATTTGATATACGGGAGTTACAAATTTGAGGCGAAGGGGCGTGGCGCGCAAAATTTAACAGAAACAGAAGTTGCGTAAGGCTTCATAACACTAAATGCAAAATTTGAAGACTCTAGCTAGTAGGATAAATTAAAAAGAATTTTATAGCTTAATTTAGATTTTCGTTTTAATCGATAACAATAAAACGATAACAGTTATCGAATTTCTGAAAAAAACTCGATATGCGCGCCCTATACAGGGACCTACAAAAAATTGAAGTCTCTAGCTATTGTAAGTTCTGAGATCGACGCGTTCATACATACGGACAGACAGACGGACAGACAGACAGACAGACTTACAGGGCTAAATCGACTCGGCTTCTCTCCTGATCACGCCTCCTTCTGCCTGTTACATACATTCACATTTCAACAAAAACATTATACCCTGAATTCCCATTTCAATGGGTTCAGGTATAAAAGTAAGGAGGTCTGACATTTCTAATTACAGGGTATTGCCAAACTATCGGCTATTCTGAAGTTATTTGAAAAATAATAACCTCAACCTTACCATATTTTCGTAAATCTGTTTCGAAAAAGATGTTCTCAACACAACTCTTTGAGCTCTACCCTTTAAATAGGATGATAACCAGGATAAGAGTGTAAGAAAACCTATGAGATCTAGCTTATGAAGTAATACTTCATGGTGAACTGAATCAAATGCTTTGCTGAAATCTGTATATATAACATCAGTTTGCATTTTATTTAAAAAACTTTCGTTTACTAGGAGTAAATTCCAAGTCGAGGTTGATCGATTAAGAACAAAGCCGTGTTGGAATGGCGAAATAATTGATTTACGAAAATATGGTAAGGTTGAGGTTATTATTTTTCAAATAACTTCGGAATAGCCGATAGTTTGGCAATACCCCTGTAATTAGAAATGTCAGACCTCCCACCTTTTTATACGCTGAACCCATTGAAAATGGGAATTCGGGTATAATGTTTTGTTGAAATGTGAATGTATGTAACAGGCAGAAGGAGGCGTGATCAGGAGAGAAGCCGAGTCGATTTAGCCCTGTAAGTCTGTCTGTCTGTCTGTCCGTCTGTCTGTCCGTATGTATGAACGCGTCGATCTCAGAACTTACAATAGCTAGAGACTTCAATTTTTGTAGGTCCCTGTATGAGGCGCATATCGAGTTTTTTTTCAGAAATTCGATAACTGTTATCGTTTTATTGTTATCGATTAAAAACGAAAATCTAAATTAAGCTATAAATTTCTATCTAATTTATCTTTCTAGCTAGAGTCTTCAAATTTTGCATTTAGTGTTATGTAAGCCTTACGCAACTTCTGTTTTGTTAAATTTTGCGCGCCACGCCCCTTGCCTCAAATTTGTAACTCCGCATATCAAATACTGAGACTTGTGCTTTGGCACATACATACATATGGATGACATGATCATGCCCAACAAGTTTGATCAAAAATCGTTCGTCTAGAAAGAAAGTTATTAAACATTTAATTTCCGATAGCATTGCCATGCAAACAGCAACAAAGAACAGCTGACGCACCGACTTGCGCTTGTGTGCTTGCGCCTGTGTATGTGTGTGTGAATGTTCTGCTTGTAATGAACGTATGTACATATGCATGTGCATATAAAGAAACGAAGAACGCTGGAATAGCGGTTCTTCGCAGGGTTCAGGTATCCCTAGTCGAGCGGTCTCGACTAGAGTTTTCTACTTGTTATACCGAACCCATTGAAAATGGGAATTCAGGGTATAATTTTTTGTTGAAATGTATGTAACAGGCAGAAGGAGGCGTGGCAGACCCCATAAAGTATATATATTCTTGATCGGGGAGACAAGCCGAGTCGATTTAGCACTGTCCGTCTGTCCGTCCGTCTGTTCGTATGTATGAACGCGTCGTTCTCAGAACCTATAAGAGCTAGAGACTTGAATTTTTTTGTAGATCCCTGTATAGAGTGCGCAGATCAAGTTTGTTTCAAAAACGATAACAACTATCGTTTTAATGTTATCGATTAAAAACGTTATCAGAATCAAGTTATTAAATTATGTCTCTCATATCTTTATAGCTAGAGTCCCCAATTTTTTTTTTTAAGTTTTATATTAATTTTATCTAATTGCAGGAATTGTTTGATTCAAGGAAAAATGTGGAAGGTAAACTAGAAGACTTACGTTTCAATTTCCCGGAATACCATTTTTGGGGTCACGGGCAAACTGCCTTTTGCAACGAAAAAAGTAATTCTCAAAACAACGAGAATTTAATATGTTAAAATTCGACATGACTATGGAATATTTAGACCAGTTAATAGTGGAGCTGCACTTTTAAAAATTTTAAAACATTTAAACAATGTTTTTAAATTAAAAAAAGGCACGGGGAGACACAAAAGGAACAAACTCATCAAAAAAGAGAGTTTAAAATGCTATAGAAAATAGTTGTTGCACAATTAGCATCAACGGAATCATATAACATAGTTCAATCCGTTGCACTAATAATTTGGGTTTAAAACAAAGCAAAATTACACTTATTATAACAACGTTTTTTTAATGGAGTAGATGCACAAATTGTAAAATTATTGGGGACAGAGATATAATGTAGGATAAAATATCCTCAGGTAAAAAAAAGGGGTGATCTAGAAACATTAATCATGAGTCATCATTAAAAAAAACCCAAAGATAAAACCACCGATTCTGATGATTTGAGATTGAATTCATCTGAGACATAGAAATGAAAGTAATTCATAAAAGAAAAAATTATCAATTGTAGGAAAAAAGGAATTTGAACTAGGATTAGAAACCCAAGAAGTGTTCGGTATATTAAAGTCCCCCAAACCAGAAAGAAACCCTTATCCTTTATATGCCCATGATTTCTTTAATGCAAGCCATATGTTGCGCTTTAAACGAACATCAAAAGGGGGGGAATATAAGAACAAGTAATATAAAAGGGGCCAAAATTTAAAGGGGTGGTTTAACAGCAACTATCTCGACATCATGAGATGCTGAAAAAATTAAAAAGGTTCGGAGAGAATATTAGATTTAACCCTTTTAAAAAGACACCTCCACCCCTACGAGACAGTCGATCATGTCTGTAAATAGGGGAAATAAATTTAAAAAGAATCTCACTTTATACACATTCGAGGGTTTCCACGTTTCCGTCAGGGCGATAATATCAAAACGAACACTGAAACTACTCAAAAAAAATTTTTGAGTTTAAAAAATTTAGGCCACGAACGTTTTGATATATTAAAAAAAATTTTTGAGGCAAGTTGAACTGTTATTAGTTTTTTTGGGACAATATTGTTGAAATTTTACCGAGGAAGGGTTTAAAAACCGGAGACAGCTATTTCGACTCTTATGCTTAAATTCATGCACAACTATGGGGAGGAAAATTTGGGTACAAATTGTTGTGAAGAATTCAATTGGCATTGATTTTGAAAATTTTCAAAAAGTCGCGAAATTGAACTTCGATATGGAGACTTTAGCTTTTGATTTACGGGGAAAAAAAAGCAGAAACAGCTTCACATGACGGGGTCAGATGAAAGCCTGGATAAGAATACTTGCTTTCGGGGTGGAAAAGGGAAAAGATAGATAGTAGGTATGGTAAGTGAAGGAGAAAAGTCCAGAGTGTTGTTCATAATTTGAGCAACAGATGGGGATAAAGTAGTTGGAATCAGTAAAGACTCTGGGATATCTAATACTGGTGTCCCTGACGCTCTGAAAAGAAGGTGGAATCGCAAGAGAGTCAGAACAAGGTGTAGAAGGAGCTAATACATTTAGAGACACAGGTATAGAAGCAGTTGACGTCCCAGCCTGAGGGTTTAAAAAATCATATTTATTTAATAATTTATCAGCAGCATCTAGTTCTTCAGACAACTTTTTTTAAAGATTATTAATTTTTAAAAATTGAACCCGCACCGAGCTATACTTTTTGGGAAAAAATTGGGTTTGTTTTTCCAAACAAAGGGGACAAGACCAACGGAAGCCACCACAACAAACTTTAGCAGTTGACATGTTCTCAAAATAGTCGCGCTCTGAAAGGGGGAGCACTTTTCTGTGCATCATATTCTCCACAAACCAGCAATTAATAAATTGCACTTGTGGGGAATAAAAAGTTTCCCGCATAGAGCAAGTTTTGTTGACAACAGGTCATATTGGCAATTGGGATTAAAGGGAAAAAAAAAAAAAAACAAAAAAAGAAGATTAGAAACAGAAATGCAAAAGCGCAAGGCAAAGGGAGGATAAAATTGTTGAAAAAGCACAACAACAAAACGGGAGATTAGATAAAAATAAACAAGCGCAAAGCAAAGGGGGGATTCTGTTGAGAGAATTAACTCTCTTCCCCCTAATAAAATCCTTGCTTTCAGTTTTTCTTACCCATAAAAGTACCCAATCATGACGCTGGATAAATTTGTTATTATTGGCATATCTGCCAATACAAAATATATATATATATATATATATATATATATATATATATATATATATATATATATATATATATATATATATATATATATATATATATATATATATATATATATATATATATATATATATATATATATATATATATATATATATATATATATATATATATATATATAAAAAATATATATATATTTTGTATACTTACATTTAAAGCTTCTCTCTATTTTATTGTTAATTTTGCCTTGAATGCCTCTTTCATCAATTCTCTTTAGTTCAATAATATCATTGACCATGTAGGGCTGTGAACTAGGGGATAGCCGGCCGGAATGTCAAATAAAAATACCCCCTCGGGTTGGTGATATTTTGAAACATTTGATCTGTTTGTTCTTAGGCTTTAACAATTGTTTACACTCGCTTTTGTCAATTATACTTAATAATAAAATAAAATAAAAAAAAAATAAAAATAAAATTAAACAAAAACAAGTAAGAAAACTCTAGTCGAGACCGCTCGACTAGGGTATACCCCGAACCCTGCGAAGATCCCTATTCCAAGCATTCTTCATTTCTTTTATATACACATGCATATGTACGTTCATTACAAGCAAAATATACACACACACACGCACAGGCGCACGCATACACAAGCGCAAGTCGTTGCGTCCCGCTGTTTGGCTGCTATTTGCATGCCAATGTTATGGGAAATTAAATGTTTAATAACTTTTTTTTTAGGCCAACGATTTTGATCAAACTTGTTGGTCGTGATCATGTCATCCATATGTATGTATGTGCCCAAAACACAAGTCTCTAGTATTTGATATCGGGGTTACAAATTTGAGGCGAAGGGGCGTGGCACCCAAAATTTTAAAAAAAACCGAAATTGCGTAAGGCTTACATAACACTAAATGCAAAATTTGAAGACTCTAGCTAAAAAATGGTTTTGATAGAATTTTATAGCTTAATTTAGATTTTCGTTTTTTAAACGATAACAATAAAACGATAACAGTTATCAATTTCTGAAACAAACTCGATCCTTTTTGTGCTATACAGGAACCACCCTAAAAAAATTTTAAGTCTCTAGCTCTTGTAGGTTCCGAGAACGGCGCGTTCATACATACGGACAGACGGACGGACGGACAGACGGACGGACAGACGGACAGACGGACATGGCTATATCAACTCGGCTTGTCATCCTGATCAAAAAATATATATACTTTATGGGGTCTGCCACGCCTCCTTCTGCCTGTTTCATCATTTCAACAAAAACATTATACCTGATTTCCCATTGTCAATGGGTTCAGGGTATAAAAAATTTAAAAAAATTTCATTCGCGATCACTCGCTCGATGAGTAAAGACGTGTTAGCGGACAAAAATCAAAAAGTTTTGTGTATCCCGCTTATCGGGTTCGTTTCGTTGCTGCAGAGCTTGCGGTAAATCTGCAAATTGCAACAACAAACAATTCCAAAACTTTTTTACATTTTTTCATCGCTTGCCCCCGCAATTCGGTAACGGTGAACGTTTTTTTCTTGGTGCGATGCGTCAGCGCTCAAGTGCACGCAAAAGCAAAAACAACAAGTAAGAAAACCCCTAGTCGAGACCGCTCGACTAGGGTATACCCTGAACCCTGCATTCTTCGTTTCTTTTATATACACACATGTACGTTCATTACAAAAAAACATACACACACATTTCACAGGCGCAACACACACAAGCGCAAGTCGTTGCGTCAGCTGTTCTTTGGTTGCTGTTTGCATGGCAAAGCTTGGGGAAAATTTAAAAGTTTAATAACATTTTTTCTAGACGAACGATTTTGATCAAACTTGTTGGGCGTAATCATGTCATCCATATGTATGTATGTCCAAAACCAAGTCTCTAGTATTTGATATACGGGAGTTACAAATTTGAGGGGAAGGGGCGTGGCCCCCAAAAATTTTAAAAAAAACCGAAATTGCGGGAAGGCTTACATAACACTAAATGCAAAATTTGAAGACTCTAGCTAGAAAGATGATTTAGATAGAATTTTATAGCTTAATTTAGATTTTCGTTTTTAATCGATAACAATAAAACGATAACAGTTATCGAATTTCTGAAACAAACTCGATCTTTTCGTGCTATACAGGAACCTACATAAAAATTTCAAGTCTCTAGCTCTTGTAGGTTCTGAGAACGACGCGTTCATACATACGGACAGACGGACGGACGACGGACATGGCTATATCAACTCGGCTTGTCATCCTGATCAAGAATATATATACTTTATGGGGTCTGCCACGCCTCCTTCTGCCTGTTACATACATTTCAACAAAAACATTATACCTGATATCCCATTTTCAATGGGCTCAGGGTATAAAAATGACAACCAAAGTCAATGACCCCGCTGCAGCTGTAAAGACAAATGCAGATTTGGAAGCCCAGCTCAACCTAGCAATGCTTAATAGAAAGGTGTCAATCAGAGCCATTAGTCCAATGGATATTGATATTGCGTCAGTGCAAGATACCAATAAACAAAAACGAAAACTGCAACGATCGCCGCAAGCAGCCATAAAAAGGCTTGCTTTTGATCAGCCAAGCACCAGCAAAGCTGCGTCAGAGTCGCAAAATCAGAGTCGCAATGCTCGATGTAGACGAAGAAGATAACAGTGATGCACCTAATACACCAGTAGTGACTGCGCAGCCTGTTGAGCAACCGAAGGTTCGCCCCTCCTATTTGGTGCCCAGCCATCAAACCTGTGGCAAAGCTGCAGCAAATAATTGACAAAGCGATTGAGCCAAAGTCATATATTATTAAACCAAGGCGGAACGACATTGGTGTCATGACACAATCCAGCGAGGATTATCGTGCTTTAATAAGCCACTTCTCCACAGTGAAGCTGGAATTTCACTGTTACCAGCTCAAGGAGGACAAACCATTCAGGGTTTGTCTCAAGAGCATACATTTGAGCACCGAAATCCATCAATTAAGAGAAGAGCTAGAGGCAAAAGGTCACAAAGTGACAAACATACACAACCCGCTAAGTCGCATCGACCGAACTCCGCTTAACATATTTTTTGTTGACGTTGTTCAGGCCCCAAACAACAAGCAAATTTTGAATCTGCGGATTATTTGCGGCAACCCTGCACTGTTGAGCTGCCTCGTAAATTTAACGATCTCACCCAATGCCACCGCTGTCAGCAGTTTGGACACACAGCGTTATTGCCACATGCGTCTAAGGATCGCACTAGGGATAAGGACCAAGCCCTCACTTGCGTTCATTGTGAGCTACAGCATCCCGCTAACTACAAGGGCTGCTTAGTATACAAGCGATTGCTCAAGCTGCAGAGCCCAGTGCAAAAGCGCAATCCAGCACAGCCTCCCAATGCAGAAACAGCCCGTTCTGCCCAACGCCAGCCGAATAAATTCAGCACGAGCATTCCAACGAATGGTGTATCGTATGCGCAGGCTCACGAGGTGAAAGACCCCAAACTAGCAGTCATATTAACGACACGATATTTGCTCAGATACTGCAACAACAACAGCACCAGTTAGATGTGATTCACACTGAGATGAAAGCCATGCAGAGCTACAAAGCCAACAGGCAACTTGCTGACTAGCCTAATGGCTATCTTGAGCAAACTTAGCTCCAATTAATGCGCTACAGTGGGCATCTGGAACGCCAATGGACTGAGAAATAAGACTCAGGAATTGGCTGCTTTCCTTTCTGAAAAGAAGATCGATATTATGCTCATATCAGAGACACATGAATGCCCCAACACAAAAATTTTCGGGTACGAGCACTATCAAGCCTATGGAGGAGGAGCTAATAGATATGGTGGATCATCGATCCTTATAAGTTGAAGGATTGAGCATACACCACAACCCCCAGTCTCGAGTGCATTAATGTATGTCTCCAGCATAAGCCTTCCTACGTCCATTGGAGTCTTAGAACATAGCTGTAATTTACTGCCCACCAAATGCTGGTCCTATTGGTCCAGAGTTGAGCCAGCTTTTGCAACAAAAGATGGGCAAAACCATTATTGGCGGAGACTGGAACGGTTGGCATCCATTCTGGGGCAGCAATAATGCTAATCCGCGAGGAGAAACCATATTTGAGGCGATATACAACGCTAGGTTCAGCGTACTGGCGACTGGAGCACCTACTCGCTACCCACTTAATGGACACAGGCCCTCCGCAATTGACTTTGCAGTATATAGAGGCATCAACGATCGGCAGCTGAGCATCGCAGCATCTCTTGAGTTGCCCTCAGACCACCTGCCTCTGATAGTCACCATCAATGCGGAGCCACAGTCATTTCCCACCAGAAAACGGCTACTACCGGTCGGATCGGATCTGGGAGTATTTAAGCGAGTTGCACTGCTCTCTGCATCCAGAAATTGAGCTCAATACTCCTGAAGACATAGATTATGCAGCAAACAAGCTGCATGAAGCCATGTTGCAGCCTCGCACCTAACCGCTCCTCCGCCCGAATTTTACTACATCGCTCTGGGTACAGCTTTCCCCTCTCCTTGGAGGCCGAAACCTTTTGGAGTACAAACGCTGGGCAAGGAGACGCTGGATAGACTACAAGGACAGCAAGCGCTAAATCTAGATACAACGAAGCCACAAGGCAACTTAAAGCTTCGTTAGCGCAGCTTCCAGAGCAAGCGATTGGTGAGGCACTCGACAAAGCGGAATCACCTGCAAACGCAGAGTTTCAGCTGTGGAAATTTACGCGCAACATAAAGAGGCAGCCAATGCGTCGTCACCCCATACGCAGCACGTCAGGTACCTGGCTTCTGGGAGACGAAGCGCAGGCCGAGGCCTTTGCTCACCACCTTCAAGAGCAGTTCACCCCGATAATAACTGCCGAGCCCGCAGATGTTGAGGAAACGGAAGACATCGTCCTCTCACCGCTTCCACAAGACGTCGAGATCGAGCCATGCTCAATAGAAGAGGTGCAGGACTATATCAGGCGAGTGAAATTGAAAAAATCCCCTGGATATGATCTGATTGATGGCAGGGTCGTTAGATCGCTTCCTGACTCGACAGTGGAGTACTTAACTACGCTCTACAACGCCATGCTTCGCATCCGGCACTTTCCAGCTTGCTGGAAGCGAGCCGTGATTGTGATGATCCCTAAACCTGGTAAGCCCGAGGGCGAAATTGGTTCGTATAGACCAATTAGCCTCTTGCCAGTACTCTCCAAAGTATTCGAAAGAATACTAATTGGACGAGTACTGACTCACTTGGAGCCCAGAGTGCCATTCCAAACCATCAGTTTGGCTTTAGGAGAGCAGCATTTAACACCTGAACAGGTCCACAGAGTCGTACACCACATTCTTGAAGCGTTCGAAGAAGATGTACTGCTCAGCCGTCTTTCTGGACGTCAAACAAGCGTTTGATCGAGTCTGGCACCTTGGACTTCTGCAAAAAGTGAGAGGCTCTACCTGCCCCATTTTTCACGCTGATATGCTCATATTTGCACGGAAGGACATTCCATGTATCCAGGGGTCAGGCTCTCTCCAGACTCACCGATCAGAGATGGAGTCCCTCAGGGAAGTGTTCTTGGCCCTACGCTATACGTATTGTACACAGCAGACATGCCAACTCCGCAGTCCAATGGCACCATCATTGCGACCTACGCAGATGACACTGCCATTCTGTCGCGAATACTTCGGTGCAAGAAGCCTCTGCCTCGCTGCAAACATTTCTGCAGTCTTTTGGTTCCTGGGCCAAAAGATGGTGCATCTCTATTAACACACGAAATCTGTGCACATCACCTTTGCCACCAGAAGAGGTAACTGCCCAGATGTGACACTAGGATCCCCAATTCCTAGCGCCACAAAAGCCAACTATCTGGGAGTCACGCTAGACCGGCGTTTAACTTTCAACGCCCATATTCGAAAAGTGGCCACTAGCGTCAAGATAAAATTGAAGAAGCTTGACTGGATGCTGAGAGCTTCTAATAAATTGTCGCTCAAAGCAAAACCACCATCTACAAGGCCATAGTAGTGCCAACATTCCTGTATGGAATCCCAGTATGGGGCTCGGCGGCAGGACTACGACCAACAAAATACAAACTCTGCAAAACAAAGCTTTACGAAGGCTCACTGGTGCGAGCTGGTTTGTCAGAAATTCAGTGCTGCATAAAGACTTAAAAATTCCAACAATTGCAGAACTCATTGGGCGACACAGCTCTAGATACGCGGACAGACTAGAAGCGCACCCAAACCAGCTCGCATCTAATCTGCCCAACAACCGAACCAGGAGAAGATTAAAGAGACTGCATTCCCTCGATCGTCGTGGAACTTAAACCCTATATTTGTTTATGTTATATTTGTTTTATGTAAAGTATGTAAATACTAGATTAATACATACAGGCGTACCTGCCTAAAATTAAGCTAAGGTAATTTAAGCGATAACTCCGGTAAAGAGTCAAAGACAACAAGCGGTAAATAATAAATGAATTTAAAAAAAAAAAGTAAAAATAAAAAAAAAAAAATTTTAAAAGTTTTTAAAAAAGTTAGTCATTAGCGAATGTTTGCGCTTCTTGTCGATATCTTGAGGAGGTCCTCATAAGTAGCCATATGCCGATGGTTCGTTCAAAAGCTAGAGCGCGCTCCATATTGGGATCATTGTATACAAAATAATTTCTGAACTTTCCGAAATTCCAATCCTTCTGTAATGTCACTCGCCATATTAGCAGAGGTTTCCTTTAAAGATATGACTTTTTGTTTTAATGCTTTTCACTAACCAGTTAATTGAAATATGAAGAATCTATGTTTTTTTTTTTTTTTTTTTTTTTTTTGTAAGACTAAGAAAATCATCGACTCAAAGTTTTTACATGGCTTGTTAAATTTTGCAATATCTCAGAACATTTTGCAGGTTACAAACGTCTCCATCTCTGCTCTGGAACTCCAGTGAGTGGCAGAATTGAGTAAATGAATTTCTTGACAAAAACCAAGTTATAGCTGTTAAATCACACGACTGTTTTGCCCTCGTTTAGTTAGCCAACAGTGAGTTAGGTTGATTGCTGATTTTTATACCCTGAACCCATTGAAAATGGGAATTCAGGGTATAATGTTTTGTTGAAATGTATGTAACGGGAGAAGGAGGCGTGGCAGACCCCATAAAGTATATATATTCTTGATCAGGAGACAAGTCGAGTCGATTTAGCCCTGTCGGTCTGTCTGTCTGTCCGTCTGTCCGTATGTATGAACGCGTCGATCTCAGAACCTATAAGAGCTAGAGACTTCAATTTTTTTTTAGGTCCCTGGATAGGGCGCGCATATCGAGTTTGTTTCAGAAATTCGATAACTGTTACCGTTTTATTGTTATCGATTAAAAACGAAAATCTAAATTCAGCTATAAAATTTTATCTAATTCATATTTCTAGCTAGAGTCTTCAAATTTTGTATTTAGTGTTATGTAAGCCTTACGCAATTTCGGTTTTTGTTAAATTTTAGATGACACGCCCCATTCACCTCAAATTTGTAAGTCCCGTATATCAAATACTAGACACTTGTGCTTTGGTACATACATACATATGGTTGACATGATCACCCCAACAAGTTTGATCAAAATCGTTGGTGTAGAAAAAAGTTATTAAACATTTAATTTTTCATAACATTGCCATGCAAAGCAGCCAAGCAACAGCTAACGCACCGACTTGCACTTGTGTGTGCTTGCGCCTGTGTATGTGTGTGTATGTGTTGCTTGTAATGGACAAACATATGCATGTGTATATAAAAGAATTGAAGAATGCTTGGTATAGCGGTTCTTCGCAAGGTTCAGGGTATACCTAGTCGAGCTGTCTCGACTAGAGTTTTCTTACTTGGTATACTCTGAACCCATTGAAAATGGGAAATTAG
>CAUIUS010000370.1:0-16857 GCA_961210405.1 Drosophila mercatorum | reverse complement strand
GGAACTCTAGCTATAAAGACGTGGGAGATTAATTTTATAACTAACATTCGATAATGTTTTTAATCGATAACATTAAAACTAAAATAGTTGTCGACTTTTTTTTAACAAACTCGATCTTTTCGTGCTAGTCACGGACCTACATTTCAAGTCTCTAGCTCTTATAGGTTCGGAGAACGACGCGTTGTTGTAAAGTTCGGATGTCCATCTGCGCTCTCGCTTTGTTCGTTGTGCACATTAAACGTGTATGAATGCGTGCGCATCATCATCACTCACGCGTTGTTGTCTTCGCTAAATAATATACGAGTTTCTGTTACAGTCGTTTAGTAACAGCTCAATTATAACTTTCTACACAACAATACAAAATATAGATTTGCGATTGAACGCAGTGGATAATACATACTCTGCAGTTCCCTAGTTTACCATCAGTTATTACATTACGACTCGGTTTTAATTAAAATATGTTGCAATTTAACATTTTTTATTTATTATGGACTAATCATTAGCGCGAATTGAAAGCCTGTCGAATACTAACAAAAACATTATTAACGATATAGCTCGTTTCAATAAATCTTATAAAGATTACACAATATCAGTAGAGCCTTTTGAAATTGAGTGTCGTTAGGAAATATTAAACCGATATATGTAGAAAACACGTTTAAGTTTTAACAAGAGCTGGACGATATCAATTCAGATTTAGTGCCTCGATCAACGTAAAAAATCATCGACACCGAGCAATAGATCTATATGGTGTCGCTTGTGCGAATGAAATAAACGCTCAAAACAATCGCCCGGCGAGATCTGTGTAAAGTCGACTGTCGAAGAAAAACCAAATAAAATTAATTTGAATTTGTATACCCTCGAACAACAGCTGTGCGAGAAGTCCTTTGTAGAGACTATTTGGCCAAACATCTTGGGTCGTTGCCATTCCAATCTAGTCCGCACAGGCATGCCATATGACATAGGCAAACGACGGTTTATGGCTTCCAGAGAAGAATATGCAGCAAAAATTACATTCAGCCCATCTATATTGACTTCATGAAGGAGTACTTGTCCTTGGATCATATGAGCCTGACAGATAATCACCTTCCGACAGAGCCGCATTACTCTATTCTGTATTAATGTGTGCTTTTGGGGTCTGCCACGTCTCCTTCTGCCTGTTACATATATTTTCATAATAACGTTATATCCCTTTTCCACATTTTCAATGGGTTCAGGGTATTCAGGGTCTGACATTTCCAATTACAGGGTATTGCGAAACTTTCTGCCATTCCAAAGCTATTTGCAAAAATAATATCAACTTTACAACATTATTGTAAATCAATTATTTCGCCTTCCCAACACGGCTTTACTTGAAACCGATCAACCTCTAATAATTTGATAGAATTTACTTCCCTTGTAGATGAAAGCTTTTTAAATAAAATGCAAATTGATGTCATATATACAGAGCTCAGTAAAGAATATGATTTAGTTCATAATGATATATTACTTCAAAAGCTTGATCTTATCGGGCTTTCTCCTAAACTTTTATTCAGGATTTCATCGTATTTAAAGGCTAGAACACAAAAAGTTGTGTTGAAAACAGCTTTTTCGAAACAAGTCTTTGTCTTGTCAGTTGACGTAAAAGTGTGTCATTTGTACTCTAAGTCTATCGATCTTCGACGTTTACAAGATGATGTTAATTCCTTTTAACTTTTTCGTTGGTTTGACCAATTTTAGAATATTGTTTAATAATATGGTCTCCACAACATAAATTGTATCTGGATCGGATTGAGTCGGTCCACAAACAGTTCGCCCTGCGGAATCGCAACTGGAATCTAAATCTCTGTCTACCGTCTTATCAAAGTCGACTTCTTCTTATTGACCTTCCTTCAGTAATAAATCGTAGAACAATCCTTGGGATTGCTTTTCTTCATAATTTGATTGTTGTTAATATTGATTCGTCCTACCTGTTGATGCAACTAACTTTCTGCCCTTTCTAGAACAACTAGGCAGATCCGTCCATTGCATTTACCATCTGATTATTCGTGGCACAGTGCACGTTTTATGCGCGAACTACAATAAATTATATCACGTTTTTTTCCTCTGAACCCTTTCTTCCACCTATACGATCCTTGCGTTTATCTTTTCTTCTTGAAATCACCCAAACATGATTGGTGATAAATTTGATGATCTGGCAAATCTTTTGCTTTTAATATAATACAAGAAGCATTTCATTGTTTATAAAAAATACAGTTAAGTTTCTTTCATAATTTTGTTCTTAAATTTCCAATAATGCATCTACCTTCTATAGTTCAATAATATCACTGACCATACAGGGATTTGAATTGGGGCTGGCCGGACTGGCAACTAAAATTGTTCACGAAGTGAAATAAGTATATTCGTTTTGTGCAATGTCCGTCATGCTGTCCGTCTATCTGTCCGTAGAAACGCAAACCATTTCCACCCTATAGATGCTAGAGAAATTTGGAATATATACTCGTGTATACCCTCGTCTGATAAAGTGTCTAGATTTTCCCGTATTTAATAAATACACTGTAATATTCGTATTTTTTGACCGTAAACGTGAACATGACAAAAACAATGTGTCTAAGGCCACTGGGCACGTGGCAAAGCTGAAAAATCTACAGTTTCTGAGCCAATATTTCGCAACATAATGATATTGTGACCTTCGACCTTGTTTTTTGATTTGCCAAATTGTATATATGTATTGAAAAGAATATTTTATTAAAACAAAATAACAAAATAAAGAAAATATAACAAAAATATCAACATGACCGCACCGGGGTTCGAGCCAACACCTCTATGCTCGCCAACGAGCATCTCATTTTCAGAGATGCCGCTTCTCTCATTTTGAGAGATGCCATCTCTCTCATTTTTAGTGGTGCGTGTTTTTGATAAGGAAAGGTTTTAAACTTGATCCAAATTGAAACTGGCAGGCGATCTCCGATGAAAATTTGTAATCGGCAGCTAATTTGAGCGGTGGCAGTGGGGACTTAAGACTAATTTAAAAATATAATGATAGATGGTGGGACGTGAAAAGTATTTTTAAATCGGTTGCGTACGACTTACTTGTTTTGTATATCCTGAACCCATTGAAAATGGGAAATCAGGGTATAATGTTTTTGTTGAAATGTATGAAACAGGCAGAAGGAGGCGTGGCAGACCCCATAATGTATATATATTCTTGATCAGGGAGAAAAGCCAAGTCGATTTAGCCCTGTCCGTCTGTCCGTCCGTCCGTCTGTCCGTATGTTTGAACGCGTCGATCTCAGAAGATATAAGAGCTAAAGACTTCAAATTTTTTGGAAGTTCGTGTAAAGCACGATTCGATCGAGTTTGTTTCATATTATCGATAGCTATCATCGTTTTAATGTTATCGATTAAAACCTGATATCTTCATTTAGTTATAAAACTCTATTTAATTCATCTTTATAGTTAGAGTCTTCAAATTTTGCATTTAGTGTTATTTGAGCCTTACGCAATTTCGGTTTTTGTTAAAGTGCCACGCCCCTTCGCCTCAAATTGCTAAATCACGTATTTCAAGTACACACACATACGAATGTCATGATCACGCCCAAAACGTTGGCCTAGAAAAAAGTTATTAAACATTTAATATCTCATATTATCGGCGTCTTGCAGCAGCAGCGAAGCTGGTGAGTCATAAAGCACAGTTAGCATATGTACATATAAAAGTTACGGAGAAAGTTAGCGGCTCTTAGGAATCACAGTTCTTCGCAGGGTTCAGGGATCTCTTAGCCGAGCAGTCTCGACTAGAGTACTCTTACTTGTTTTTATATATTTTCGATAATATTTGTAATTAATTTTTTTAGATCGTGCTCACTCAGCTGCAATAATTCGTCAGCCATCAGACCGCAGGCTTGATGGTAACGTATCCTTTCGATCTAATGGCAATACATCTAGTAGCACTTCTGTGCTTAATGGTAGCGATTTGCAGAATTCGTTTCACGCTAACGAAAGTGCTGCCAGTAGTGGTGGTTTTGTAGGTATCTCAGAGTTGACAACAAGCTCAGGATCAACTACTTTATCTACTTGCCCAATAGGCACGGTCGGTATGCCTTCTATAAATGATTTGAATACAACCGAATCGGCTGAGAGTAAGGATATAAGGAGGGAAACGTATGTTTATGTTCAACATAATTTGAAAAAATTAAAACATATTAAAATTTATTATTTATTATTTTCAGTTATTACCAACAACACAAGAGTGCACAAGTAAACCGGTCTGAGTCTTATAAGGAACGATTATCGAATAAACGCATCCGTAATAGCCGCCGCAAAACTTCCGATCCAAGTTTAATGTCGCGTACCAAGTAAGCAAATTTAAATAAATCTGAAACGTTACACTACGTAAGGTACTTTTAAATGAGACTAACACTAATTTTAACAGAAGAAATTTTAAAATATTAGGTTCCTTTTAAAGGTTATGTTGTGACAGGGCGGCGAATCCATGGTGGTGTAGTGTACTTCGTATCTAAATATCACTCATATACTTCCGATTCCTTGTTAAACTGTCTCACTTACTGTCCGCTTAACGGGCATTGATATTACTTTACTGACACTCCCCAACTTAAAATCAACATTACGGATTAAACTTATTGACAAGCTGCACCTCTTTCCTTCATATATGTATGTTTAGTGTCAGTATTAGAGCTCAATTCAATTAGAACGGAGCTGTAGCGACGCATACACAGCGCTTTGTACGTTATTAATTTGCAAACGCAAACTAAATTTATGCAAAGTCAAAAAATATATATAGAAAATAATATAAAGAAAAATTCGGATTTAGGGAGATGATTGGCCTTATTTATGGCAAGTAAGTGCATTTTATTTACGAATAAAAATTACAAAACTACAAATCTATTCTACTATGAACATAATTATAATAGGAATAAGAATAAATTCCCGGCAATAAATGAAAATAAAAAAAATTGATATTTACAGCGATGATCAAGGAGACCTGTGCTTGTCAACTGCAAACTATACAGGAAGCTCAAGTTCTAGTCTGTCGTCCGGAGGTGGCTTTGATAGTCCAAGCACTTCAATGGAACAGGTTGCAAGTTCTGTTGCCGTATCAACGACTGGAACAAACGTCATATCAAATATTCCAAACTCGCACCAGCATTCATATAAGTTTGTACAGCAGCAAGCGAATCAACATAATCAGCAAGATGCTTTTCAAGGTAGCATATGCAGTAGCAATAGTGCTAGTAACACGAGCTTCTGGAATATCGGACAACCTCTACAACGTCAATGGAATTATGAAAGCGATGATGAAGATTTAAATGAAGCCGACTGGAGCTCGATAGTTGCAGTCGAGATGCTTCAGCGCTAACGGATGCAGAAAAAAGCGGCAGGAAATTATAAATGGTAAATTTAAATAATGTTTATACTATATTGGCGTTTTTTTTTTACTTTTCTGTTTTCCTACACAGAAATTTATCAAACAGAACGTAACCACGTACGCACTCTGAGATTGTTGGATCGTTTATTCTTTCTTCCCCTTTACGACAGTGGATTACTTTCTCAGGATCATTTATTACTATTATTTCCACCCGCACTGCTTTCTTTACGTGATATTCATGGTGCCTTCGAGCAAAAGCTTAAGCAACGTCGCGTCGAACATAATCACGTTGTAAAACATATTGGTGATTTGCTGTCAGACATGTTTGACGGCCAATCTGGTGAAGTGCTGTGTGAGCATGCCGCTCAGTTTTGCGCTCGTCAGCAAATTGCACTTGAAGCTTTGAAAGAAAAGCGAAATAAAGATGAGCAGCTGCAAAAATTGCTTAAAAAGTCAGAGTCACATAAGGCTTGTCGACGTCTGGAACTTAAGGACCTATTGCCCACGGTGCTACAACGATTGACAAAATATCCTCTTCTGTTTGAGAATCTTTATAAGGTCACTATTCGTGTACTACCCGATAACACCACAGAAGCTGATGCTATACAGAGAGCCGTGGAGTCATCAAAGAATATTCTGGTTGAAGTAAATAAAGCTGTCAAGACAGCAGAGGATACTTATAAGTAAGTAAAGTTACCCGCTGTATAAGTTACGAACTATTTTTCGACATATGCTTTATTTTAAGACTACAAAACATTCAACGCAAATTAGACAAATCATCGTATGACAAAGATGAGTTTAAGAAGTTAGATTTGACACAGCATCGACTTGTTCACGACGGAAACTTAACAATGAAAAAGAATCCTAGCATACAGCTTCATGGATTGCTCTTTGAAAATATGATTGTTTTGCTTACAAAGCAGGTAAGGTACTCTATAACAAATTTTTTGTCGCTATTCAAATATTTTTGTAACATTATCCCACTTGGCTTTGATTTGTTGCAGGACGATAAATATTTACTAAAGAATCTTCATACACCACTAGCAGTCAGTAACAAGCCTGTAAGCCCCATTATGAATATTGACTCAGAGACTTTAGTGCGTCAGGAAGCTGCAGATAAGAATTCGTTTTTTTTAATAAAGACAAAAACATCACAAATGTTGGAGCTTCGTGCGCCTAGCAGTTCTGAGTGTAAAACGTGAGTAAGATATATATTTTTTTACTTCGTGAATGCACATTGGTATATCAAAAAACATGTAAGAACGTTGCAGTCGAACGCACCACCAAAAATGAGAGAGATGGCATCTCTCAAATTGAGAGAGGTGGCATCTCTGAAAATGAGAGAGATGTCCTGTATACCCTGAACCCATTGAAAATGGGAAATCAGGGTATAATGTTTTTGTTGAAATGTATGTAACAGGGAGAAGGAGGCGTGGAAGAATATATATTCTTGATCAGGGAGCCATGTACGTCTGTCCTTATGTGTGAACGCATCGTTCTCAGAACCTAAAAGGCCTAGAGACTTCAAATTTTGTATGTAGGTTCCAGTATAGCACGAAAAGATCGAGCTTGTTAAAAAAAAATCGATAATACAAATGGCAGCGTAAGCATAGCTGATGCAGCGACTTGCGCTTGTGTGTGCGTGCACCTGTGTATGTGTATGTTACTTGAAATGTACATACATATACATATGTATATAAAAGTACACGGAAGAGCGGTTCTTCGCAGGGTTCAGGTTATCCTTATGTCGAGCGGTCTCGACTAGAGTTTTCTTACTTGTTTTATTTAGTAATTTTTTGTTAATAAAATATTCTTGTCTATGCCTTTATAAAATTTGGCAAAATCAAAAGACAAGGTCAAGGTCAGAAGGTGTTGATTTTTCAGTTCTGATTTGACACTCCCCCAGTGGTCGTAGATATTATTGTTCATAGCGTAGATGTTCAAGAATATAACTGTAATGTTTCGATGATTACATTAAAAAATGCGAAAATTAAAGGGTATCTTTGTAAGTCATGCCCCATTTGGGGCGTAACAATAATTTTCGAGGAATCGATAGAGAAGGTCAGTAACTTAGCATCCAGTTTTGAAGCTTCTAGCAGTAAAACTGTTGGCGATATAAGCTTATATTTGTTTACAAATACCATAACTTTTCGATTTTTAGATGTTAAAGAAAGTATATGTATATACCAAGTGTAAAGTCTCAATAGTGCTTAAAATATAACAGAATTAGTAAAATCACAATATTCAAGATCCGATTTGCCACGCCCTAGTAGGCGTGACCATAAAATTTGGGCGATCTTTATAGTATCTGAACAGTAACCCACGTGCCAAATTTGGGCGTCCTTGCTTTAAAACTGTAGAATATACAGTTTGACCCGATTTACCATGCCCCCAATGCACGTAGATATATCCGCCATAGCTTTTTAATCTTGGGGTATCGACGTTTTATACCCTGAGTACATTGAAAATTACGGTATATTGTTTTCTTGAAAATTTATGTAACAGGCAGAAGGAGGCGTGGCAGACCCTATAAAGTGAAATGAATATTTGTGTATGGCATTCGTTTATTATTTTTTCGATTACTCATACCGTTTCGGCTTATCGATAAACTTGGATAAAGTGAACTCGTTTTTTGCATACAGTTAAAATAAGATACAAATTTACTTTGTATATCAGTGCAATGAATACGTAAAAAGATTTCTAAATGTTTGAATTTTGGACGCTAAGCCCACTCGTCCTTAATTGTCTTGCAGCCCAAGCGGAGTCGTTGCGCAGTTAGTGGAGCGTGTGCCTATGCGTGCGTGCGCCTGTATGCGTGTGTATATAAAGGAAACGAAAAATTTAAATTCGAGAATGAACATTTTTAATTGTGTTAAATTTTCTATACCGGGTCAAAATTTCCTCAACTATTTAAATCAGAGCTTGCAAATAACAGTTGAGCGTTTTTTCGTCACGCTCAAAGTCAGAGCAGGAGCGAAAAACAGAAAATATTCCGCTCTCGCTCTGAGCATTAGCTATTTTTTCTTGTCTGAATCGGTCTTCTCATGAGGGTTGTTTTTGGGTGTTTTTGCCTCGATCTTTATGGCTGAACATCTGTTCGCGAGGGAAAATTTTTCTTACATTAATTACATTAATTTGCACTCTTACATTAATTTGCCTTGTTGGAAAAAATGTTTTTTTTTGTATTAAGATGTTATTTAACTAGTACTAAACGTATACTGCCTATTGTTAAGTTAAATAACTAATTATACATTTAAATTGTCTTCGCTAATTGAACTTCGCCGTTCATTTAATATGAAATGCAGGGCTAAAAATAAGTTGCGGGTTATAACTACCTGTGCAAGCGCATTTAAATGTGGCAGTTTAAGCTTGATATCATTAAAAAATTAAAATATTTAGTAAATGTAAGATTCAAACTTGCGACGCAAGAATATTTTGCGTACTTTGATTAATACCATACACAAAGTACGTTTGCATCGCACATGAACATGCATCAGTCGCTCAAAGACCTTTTTCTTAATTTTACTCAAGCGTTCGCTCGCGGTCTGACCGAAACAAATGAGAAACGAAAAAAACGGTTGTTGTCCGAGCGCAAGCGAACTGAGCGAAGACCCGTTGTTTTCGCTCGCTCGCGAGCATTTTCGTCAATTACTCAGTGAAAACTGTTATTCGAAGACCACGCAAAATGCTCAACTGTTATTTGCGAGCTCTGATTTAAATTGAAGATCACTTGTAATAAAGCCAATATACGAATCAGTTTGCATTTTTCTAAAGTGGAATAAAACCATTAAATCCATTGAGTTACACAGAAGTTATTAAACATATAGTGTGGCCGTGTTGCAAACACACGTGACTAGTTGCGTCAAGCATTGGCAGTCTTAGTCTTAGTTTGCGAATCACAGCTGTTCAATCGAATCAAAATTATATGTTTACACCTACTGGGACACGGCAAATAAAAACGGAAAAAGCTGCAGCTTTTAAGTTACAAAACACACATTATTATTACTTTGTGACCTTTGCACTCCTCTATTAATTTGACAATTATTTTATATGTATTTAAAAGAATATTTTAGTAACACAAAATAAATAAATAAAAGAAATATGGACATGACTGCGTCACAATTCTAACCCACCCCTCAACACTCTCCAAAGGGCATCTTCCACGCACCACTTCATTTGTCACTGCTGGGAATTGCTTGCCGGTGTGTGTCCTTGCTAGTCAGCTAGTCAATTACATTTGTCAACATAAAAAAAAAAAATAAAGTCAGATGTCGCCGATATTCCAACCTGCTAACACTGCCACTGCCCTTCGAAGCAGGCAGAAAACTTAATTAGCACCTAATCATTCATGCAGATCTTTCATGCAGATATCTATTGTATTTGTGGTTTCTTAGATATTCTAAGATAAATGTAAAATAATCGTGCTGTTTGTTGCTGCTGCCAATTGACAATTAGATAAACAATCGCTTTGATAAATAATTTCTGTGTTACTTATTTGATTTGAATGAAATGTTTAGCATACTGATTCAATTTTCAACTGACCTTCAATTTGAAGAAGTTGGTATAGCTAAATACAACATTTGGGGACAATTTATGGTCTGGAAAATCGGGGAATTCATATCTTAGAATAATTTGGAACTGAGTGCTGTGACGTGAAAAAGTATTTCGCAATCAGTAGAACTCGATTGCAACTTTCTTATTTATTTTATATGCATTTTTTACTTTCTAAATTTTAATTTATATTAATTCATTCTAATAATACAAAAAATCATACTATATATAAATCCAGCTGGTTTAAACACATATCTGATGCCACTGCACAGCAAAATAAGCCGCGAGCAAAAAATGCTAATAGTCAAGACGCATCTTGCGATGATCCCGTTAATGCCTCTACATCATTGATACATACAAGGGAGTCAATTGACCAAACTCCTGACCGCTCGCAACCAACAAACGCTACGGTTATTTCCTCTCCAACGCCTCTGGCACCACTGTTCCCAATCACTTCTATAGCACCAGTGCCAACAGCATGTAATAACTATAACTGCAGTGTTCATCCAAGTAATTGTCGCCGCGAAAGCATGACTTATGAAAATGAAGGCTATTACAATATAATAGCAAAGCGACGTCACAGCCAAAATGAGTTAACTGCTCCAATAAATCGTACCATGTCCACGCGCAGTTGCGAAGAATCTAACAATAACGATCCTACGAATAGTCCGGACATTAATGCAGTAAATTTGCGCTACACCCAATCAGCACGCGAGGCTAATATTGAGGACCGCGGAATGATCTATGGATTAGTGGGTGGACAGTCAAAGCGAGATAGTGCGAGTATTGTTTGCTCGAACAATTCTAATAATACACGCACATTACTCATGCAATCACCCCTGGTTGAACCAACAGCAATTCAAATTAGCATGAGTCCTGCTCACACTGCCGAACCGGTGTTGACGCCAGGTGAGAGATTACGTCGCCTAGATGCTGCTATTCGGGAGAGATTACTAGAAAAGCAAAGAATTATTTGTGATATTTTTCGTCTGCCAGTTGAGCATTTTAATGAAATTGTCGATATTGCTATGATGCCAGAAGCTCCCAAAGACACCGCTGATATTGCACTAGCTGCCTACGATCAAGTCCAGATGTTAACTGGAATTTTAAATGATTACATGCATGTGTCACCCGAAATGGAAATATCAGCTGTGTCGACAGCTGTATGTGACCATTGTCACGATAAAGAAATACATTTCGCAAAAATATCTCCTCCGACGAAACAAAAAAAACAACAACCAGCCCAACAGCAAACACCACAATTAAATAGAACGACAAAATATAAAACACGTGTTGCAGAAGAAATTTCTATACATGAGGATGACGACGGATATTGTGAAATTGACGAATTACGTTTGCCTGCGATTCTCGCCAAATCACCAGATTCATCAACCCCCTTAGCTCCATTTAATATTGTATCAGCTACGGAATTGAATATGATCTTAGCTTCGTCAAGTAACAGTGATACTGGTATACCCCATCAAGGGCAAAGCGACGCGACCGTAGATGACCATTTAGCAGAATGTGTTGATAAGTTACAAACAGGTGTTGGCTTTAATGCAAATAATTTAGAAGCAGTACAAGTGGATAAAACTACAAAATTAACGGAAGGAACTAAACTAAAACACACTGATACAAATCCAAAAGAAAACAAAATATTAAATCACACGATACAGCAGATTGACGAGTCTCATTCTAATGACACGATGCAGAGCTTAGAATCTGCTGACAAAAGTATTCACCATGAAGTAAAGAGCGTGTGCGATAATTTGGTAAGTTTCATAGAAATGCAAACACACTTTGGATGTTATTTACATATTTTGTCAATATTTTTTCAGGGTTCATCTAAAAAGGTGCAGACACGAGACGCAATAATCAAGAGCTCGTCAACAATAATTCGGAAGACGTCTCCAATTGAAAATGAAAGAGGAGCAACCTCATCGTCTACCATTCCAGGCAACTTATGTAGGCTAAATCGCGTTCAGCACGTTAATTCACTAGAGCCGAGCGTTCCATGTCATGCTTTAAGCACCATCGTAAATGTGTTAAATGAGCAAATTTCTCTCCTATTGGTAAGAGTGGCCCCTAACACTTTTAAATAGTTATTTATTCTTGTTTTTTTTTTTTTTTTAGCCCAAAATAAATGAACGTGATATTGAGCGTGAGCGTTTACGTAAGGAAAATCAACACTTACGCGAACTTTTAAGTGCTATGCACGAAAGTCAGAGAGTTAATATAGTAAAGGTAATTTAACTTCTAAAATTTTTATTTGTATATTAGGTATGACAAATTCAATTTATATTGTTTTTTGTTAATACCTAATCATGACTACTCTTTGTTTGCTTAAACATAATTATTTTTGTTGTTGCAAAACAAATGTTTTTTATTAACAAAGGAAACTCCATCCGATGTCCTGCCCATTTTGCAATCGGCTGATGCGGAATTCGAATATGATATTGATACAATATCAAATAGATCTGTAACACCCACAGCCACACCTTTGCCGTGCGTTTCAGCCGACGACAAAAATATAGAAACGCAAGATCTTTCCTCACATATAGTTTCTGATATTCTAGAAACAAGCAATACACAAAATGTTGATTGCAACGAGCAATTAGAATATCCAACTGAGTAGCAACACGAGCTTAAAAACATATATAACTTAGTAAATAGTAATTAGTTATTGATAATTGGAAATATGAAATATTTACAACACGTTATCTGGATGGTTAAGTGAAATTAATGCGACTGCTCTTGAAAAAGCCTAATAGTGTTTTTGTTAATATAACCTTATTAACGTTGCAGTTATTTTTGCTTTACTAAGACGTAACATGTACTGGCTTCAGGGTGAAATAAGTTTGATTTAAAATACGTATATAAATTCCAATTAGATACATTAAATAATTTAATACAATAAATTTTCGATTAACATTTATTTTGTAAAATTAAATTATGTGAAAAAGCGATAATTGCTACATATATATTGCACAATGTACAACATATTTATACGCCAACTGTTTAAAATTAATAAAATGAAAAAAGAATACTAATCTTCGATTTATCGAACTGATACAATTGCAGATTAATAAATTGCTACTGTTATTATGCTCGTTTAGCATTACTTAAGTGCTTTTCAAAAGTCCAGACTTCTCATCTAAGAGATACCCTGAAACCTGTGAGGATCCATACATTTTATGCTTATTTTACATATATACAATGCGCGTCACCAGGATAGCACACCCTTTACATTCACTGTAAATGTTTAATATATTCTATATCATTTGAGGTAGAGTCTTAAAATTGATTTTCTATTAAACTATGTTTTATTTTTCCTAAAATAAAATAAGATTTATCATTTCAAAGTATTTTAAAATGTTAAAAAAGCATACTTGTTTTAAATAAGAAAACTCTAGTCGGGCCTCCCGACTAGGAGATTCCTTGAAGAGTTTTCATTTAATATATACGCACGCAAAAGTATATTCAATTTGCAATTTTTTTACCAATAGAACCATCTATGTTTCGATTCGATAGGGCAGTTGATAATTTGCAAACTATAGCGCCACCTAGTAGCCATACATAAAACTTGCGGAGTTTAGAATTTGCTGGATGCACGCAGTGCAATGTACGAGTGTGTGTGTGTGTATGTGTGCACACGTATAGGAAAGGTATGCTTGGCGCTGCTGGTCACATGGGTTTGGTCAAACGTTTTGTTTAATAACTTCTACGCAAATAAATGGATTTGAACGAAATTTTCAGATTCTAATTATTTTATTTTATTAAATTTTTTCCGATTACATATATTAGCTTTGTATGCAACTAACTTCAATTTAAATATTAGGGGAAATTTGGAGCCGGTATCCAAAATTAACAAAAATCAAAATGGCATAAAATAAACATAAAAATAAAAAACTAGTAAGAACGTTGCAGTCGGACGCAACCGACTGCGAACTACTTTTCACGTCCCAGCACACTACAGGGGCATCTATAACATTATATTTAAAAATTAATATTAAATCCCAACTGGTACCGCTCAAATTAGCTGCCGATTAAAAATTTGCATCGGAAGTGGCCAGGCAGTTTCTATTTGGATCGAAGTTTAGAACCTTACCTTAGCAAAAACACTCCCCACCAAAAATGAGAGAGATGGCATCCCTCAATATGAAAGAGGTGGAATCTCTGAAAATGAGATAGATGCTCGTTGGCGAGCGTGAGGTGTGGACTCGCCACAAAAAGGGTACAATGTTTTTGTGAAAATGTATGTAACAGGCAGAAGGAAGCGTGTTAGACCTAATAAAGTATATATATTCTTGATCAGGGAGAGAAGCCGAGTCGATTTAGTCCTGTATGACTGTCCGCATGTTTGAACGCGTCGATCTCAGATCATATAAGAGCTAGAGACTTCAAATTTTTTGGAGGTTCGTGTATAGCACGAAAGGATCGAGTTTGTTCCGATAACTGCCATAGTTTTAATGGTATCGATTAAAAACTGATATATTCATTTAGTTATAAAATTCTATCTAATTCATCTTTATAGCTAGAGTCTTCAAATTAGTGTTATCAAATTTAGTGTTATTTAAGTATTACTAAATTTCGGGTTTCACTAATTTTTGATGCCACGCCCCCTTTGATTCAAATTGGTAAAACACATGATCAACATTGTTCGTCTAGAAAAAAAAAGTTATTAAACATTTAATATCTCATTATCGGCGCCTTGCAGACAGCGCACTGCTGAGTTGCTGAGTCAAAGTTCACAGTTAGCAGACTGTGTGCTTGTGCGTGTATGTGTTGGGTGCTACGTACGGAGAATTTTAGTGCTTTGATTTGCCACTCTTTGATTTGGCATTGTTTTTGTCATGTTCATAGAGTGGGTGTTCAGGAATATAACTGTAAGGTTTGGATGCTTACACTCCCGAAATGTGAAAATTACAGAGTATTTTTTGTAAGTCACGCCTCATTTTAGGCGTAGTAATAATTTTTGGGGATTCGATAAAAGAGGCCCCTAGTTACTTAGCATCCAATTTTGAACCTTCTGGCATTAAAACTGTGGGCGTAGATATATCCGGCATACCTTTCGATTGTCGGATGTTAATCCGAGTATATATACTAAGTCTCAAGTCTCTATCATCTTTAGTGCTCTAAATATAACAGAATTAGTAAAATCACTACATTTTCAGATCCGATTTGCCCCGCCCCTCGTAGGCGTGGCCATACCATTTTTGGGCGATTTTGAAAGGAGCGTAACAGTAATCTACATGCCAAATTTGGGCGTTCTGGCTTTAAGAATAAAAGATACAGTTTGACTCGATTTGCCACGACCCCAATTTACGTAGATATATCCGCCATAGCTTTTTGATCTTGGGATATGACGTGAGTGTTGATTCCAAATATTTCTGAGATACAGGAAAACGATTTTTCGGATTTTACACGCCCCTAGTGTGCGTATATATTCCAAATTTCAAGTCTCTAGTTTCAATAGACGAACAGCATGACGGGCATTGCCCAAAACCAATATATTTATTTCACTTCGTGAAAAAGTATGAAAATTGGGGCTGCAGCTCGAAAGACGTGTGAGATGTAATTTAATTACTAACTTTCGAAAAGTTGTTAATCGATAACATTAAAATGGGAACAGTTATCGATATTTTCGTGCTACACGATTATTTGGTTATAAAATTATATTTAATTCATCTTTATAGCTAGAGTCTTCAAATTTTGTATTTAGTGTTAGGCCTTACGCAATTTCGGGTTTTGTTAAATTTTGTGTGCCACGCCCCCTTCGCCTCAAATTTGTAAGTCCCGTATATCAAATACTCGAGACTTGTGCTTTGGCACATACATACATATAGATTACATGATCATGCCCAACAAGTTTTATCCAAATCGTTCGTCTAAAAAAAATTATTAAGCATTTAATATCCCATAGCATTGCCATACATATAGAAGCCCAAGAACAGCTGACGCAACGACTTGCGATTGTGTGTGCGTGCGCCTGTGCGTGTGTGTATATGTTTTGCTTGTACTGAACGTATGTATGCATGTGTATACAAAAGAAACGAAGAATGCTTGGAATAGCGGTTCTTAGCACGGTTCAGGGTATACCCTAGTCGAGCGGTCTCGACTAAAGTTTTCTTACTTGTTTTACGTAGTACATGATGACAATTTGACAGGGCTATAATGGTATTGTGACAACAAACACATTCGACATTGTGAATTCTAAGTCTGTAAATAGTTGTTCCGTAAGTGAACAAGCAATTAGCATGAAAGATGTTAATACCGAATTAGTTGACAATGATAAGGGAAGATGTTTTTCAAGTTTTCGATTTTCTAAATGGTCAAGTTGAACGTGCCATGAGTACACTCAGAAATATGTTAACTGCTGTCGAATCGAGCCAAAGATCCTGAAAAGATGCACTTGCCGAGGTTCAGCTTGCATTAAATTGCACAGTTAGTCGTGCAACTGAACTGATCCCCTTGGAAATGCTAAAGGAAAAGAGGCTCGATCGATACGTTTAATTTCACCTGTGGAAATGAAGGTTGATCTAAGCACACTTATGGTAAGCAACGTTCTTATCAAAGTGAAATATACCAAAAATGTCGAGTAGATAAGAACAAGGCAATAGTTGTAACGCTTAAGGTGGGCGATTATGTTTTATTAAAATGTGACGAACGGCACCAGACGAAACTGGATCCAAAATTCAAAGGGCCATTCGTGGTAATTAAATTGTTGTGACCGATATCTTTTTAATTCATTGACGAGTAAGGGGACATAAATGTATGCTCATGAGTATTTGCGAGGAATGCCAAGGGAATCTGAAATGATTGAAGCAGATGATTACGGTGAAAAAGACGAAGATCATTAGTCGATTGAAGAGGATAATTACGGTGAAAAAGACGTAGATCATCAGTCGATCTGTACCACCTAGGGTGGAGAGAACACCATGCAT
>CAUIUS010000366.1:0-10209 GCA_961210405.1 Drosophila mercatorum | reverse complement strand
GACGGCCAGAGGCTGACCGCCATTAGACGGAGTGCTCCTCACGGCAACCTGCGATTCGGGATAGGGGGGCCCCAGCCCAGGCATAAGGTGGGCCGAATACAAGGACGGAGTGGCGGTCCTGAAACCAGGAGTAAAAGGTACGTGAGAGTAACGTGGGGAAAAACGTACGTTCTTAAACGCGATCTAGAGTGCCAGCGAGCAAATCCAACAGTAGGAGTGTCTGTGGTGCTCCAAGGAACCGCGCAGAGCCTGGAGGCTCTGCAACCCATAGACGGCTAAGGGCTGACCGCTCTTATCTGAAGTGCCTTCACGGCACCTACGATCCTGGGGTGTATTTGCACCCGTCCCTAAGCCATAATTTTCCCCGCTTTTTTTAATTATAATAAACCATTTTATGTATTTAAATTTTATTCACGATCACCGCTCGATGAGAAAGGCATGTTAGCGGACAGAAAACAAAAAGTTTAGTGCTAACATAATCAGTACGCTTCGTTGCGCAGAGTTTGGGAAATCTGAAAAGTTGAAAAAAGCAATTACAAAAGACTTGTTTTAATCAGCCAAGCACCAGTAAAGCTGCGTCAGAATCGCAAAATCGCTGTGTAATGCTAGAAGTAGAAAAGGAAGACATCAGTGATGTTTAGCATCTGTGGCAAAACTGAACAGATAATTGACAATGCGATTGAACCTAAGTCATACGTAATTTAAACCCTGGGAAAACAATTTGGGTGTCCAACACAATGCAGCGAGGATTACCGTGCTTTGGGAAGCCACTTCTCCAAACTGAAGCTGGAATTTCTTTTTGTAGGTGTGTGTTTTAAACCCGATTCGTCGGGGCCCCGACTAGAAAACCCCTAAACCCCGCGCTTTTGGGTTTTTTAAAATACTGCATAATTAGATTTTGTATAAACGCACAGAAAACTAAATTCAATCCATTTTCAATTGTTACCAACAGCGCCATCTATGGTTCGATAGAAAGTTCCATCCATGTTTGATTCAATTGAAATGATAATTAGCAAATCATAGCGCCATCTATTGGAAATAAGTACACTAAAACTTGCGGGTTTGAGAATTTGCTAGATGCACGCAACTCAATGTGATGGTGTATGTGTGCACATGTATAGGAAAACAATTTGTTTTGCGTTGTGGTCACGTGGTTGGCCGATTGGCCAAATGTTTTGTTTAATAACTTCTGCGCGAATTAATGGATGTGAATAAAATTTTCAGCTTATGTTCATCATATTTATTACAATTTTTCCAATTTTTAAAAATGTAAATCCATTCATTTACTGGCTTCGAGTGCAACTAACCTCAATTTAAATATTTGGGGAAATTTGGAGCCGGTATCCAAAATTTAACAAAATCAAAATTATATAAAATAAATATAAAACTTACAAAAAAATTGGGGACTCTAGCTATAAAGACGTGGAGATATAATTTTATAATTAACATTCGATAATATTTTTAATCGATAACATTAAAACTAAAATAGTTATCGACTTTTTTAACCAACTCGATCTTTTCGTGGTATTCACGGACCTACATAAAATTTCAAGTCTCTAGCTCTTATACGTTCTGAGAATGACGCGTTCATACATACGGACAGACAGATGGACAGACGGACGGACAGACGGACGGACAGACGGACAGGACTAAATCGACTTGGCTTGTCTCCCTGATCAAGAATATATACTTTATGGGTCTGCCACGCCTCCTTCTGCCTGTTACATACATTTCAACAAAAACATTATACCCGATTTCCCATTTTCAATGGGTTCAGGGTATAAAAGGATGTTATTTTTATTAGAAATTAAAAAAATGGTTTACTTAAGATTGTCCTTATGGACCACCCTCCCCTTTATAAGGACCGTTGTCCCACGGTCTGCTTCAACCACTGCTTCGGTGAATAAAGCTAAAAGTTTATTTCCCAGTCTCCTATTGGACTTTACCATACTTATTCACCTATTTGGTGCTTTTTGAACCCTGTTCTTGTTATGTTGCTCCAAAGACTTTTCTTATGCTGACATAAGGTTGTTTTGTATCTGCATTGCAACGCTTGTAGGGATATTGTGAATAACTTCTATCGGCTATTTCTTTGTCACCGAGTGAATCGACCTATTGTACTTTATTGTCGCAAGGGGAGTACTGTCAATGTTATCTTCAATGTGATTTCCATTTTTTAGGCAGCGACTTATATCCCCTAAAGTGCCGTGAAAACACTCGACCTGCCCGTTAGATGTACTATGTAGGCGGGGTGCATTTGCGATCACTATGTCAAAGTTGTTTGACAACATTGCCCTGATGGTCTCTGAATTTAACGATTTTTCGTTATCGCAGTAGATTGTTTTTGCCTTTGGAAAAAAAATTAAAAGTTGGAAGATTGGAGCCTTTACGTCCAAAATTGCGCGTGATCGGAATGGTTGGACGACAGCAAATTTTTAAAATTTGTCAATACAGGTTAAGAAATATTTTCCATCTGTGGAGTAAATGTCTACATGTAACGTTTCTCCAGCATATGAAGGTAAAGGAGTTTTTCCCATTTCCTGCCTGGTCGGGTGTCGATTGTGTTTGTTCATAGCGCATACTCGACAGTTTTGTGCTATTTCAGTTTTTAAACGGCCCATTTTTGGAAAAAAAATAGTCCCTAAGTATTTGCTGGGCATTTTCTTGTGCTGCACGATGAGCGCGATTGTGCTCTGCTATAGCTATTTTCCTTTGTTCTGTGATGTCTGATATATCTATCACGAGACTTTTAGAATGTCGAAACGTTGTTGAGGGAAATTCCTTCACTAGATTATGCTGGATGAAGACCAGAATAGGGAGTTCACAATATATTGCGTTAGTCGCCTCGGAGTTTACAACCTCTCGTAGAGTTTGTGTCAGTGTGTTGCGATCGGAATTTGTATGACGTGTCGGGTCTTCGTTCTAAACAAGATATATGTCTTGCGTTGTGGTACAGTGCTTTCCTCCAATATAATCTGGTTACGGAAGCAGTTTACCGGTTTATCTGTTGTCTCAATTGTGTAAGTTAGAGACTCTTCGCTGTGGATCGTAGCGGCATCAGATTCCGCCGTATCCTCCAGAGCGTTTATATTCAGAGAGACGGAGCGTCTGTTTGCGTTATGCTCATCCATGAATTCGGATTTTTATCCGATACCGCGAACGTTAGCGGCTGGTGGTCTGTGTAGATGTTAAGGTTTTTAACACGTACAAGTAATTTCTGAGATTCTTCAGTGCCCACACAATGGCTAAGAGTTCTCGCTCATTTGTGGCAAACTTTATCTCATTGTCTCACAATTTGCGCGAGATCATTGTTATAGGGCGTCCGCCTTGAGATAGCACAGCGCCGAGCCCTTGACCTGACGCGTCTGTTGTTAAATCGAATGGTATTCTAAAATCGGGATATACCCACATTACGTCCTCGGACGCTAACAACTCTTTTAATCTATTAAAGGCGTCTAACTGAGTTTGGTTTAATTCGAGTTTCACTTTTCTCGAATGGTTGGTGCCTATTTTCCCATTTTCACCTTTCAAGATCTGCTATGAAGCACCTGTAATAGCTTGTCGGTGGTTGGAAATTCTTTATGGCCTGTACTTTGTCGGTCGATGTCCGAATTCCACCTCTGCATACTGTGAATCCCAAATATTCCACATCCTTTTTGAAGAATTTGGACTTTTCTTCGGAAACCCTCATGCCCGCATCCCTAAGGCTTTTCAAGACCCACTCAATGTGTCTGATGTGATCTTCCTTATTGGAGGACAAAATGATTACGTCATCCACATAGACGTAACAAGTTTTTCCAATTTGATCCCTGAGAACATCGTCTATTGCCCTCTAGAAAATACTAGGGGCGTTTTTAAGCCCAAAGGAAGTCTGCAGAATTCATACTTCCCATTGTTTACAGAGAATACAGTTTTTTCTCGTCTCTTTCCGCCAATTCAATTTGGCGAAAACCCGATTTAAGGTCCAGTGTTGTGAAATACTGAGCCTCACTCATATTCGACAGTATGGTCGAAATAGTTGATAATGTATTTATCGTCGGATGTCTTTTGATTTAACTTTCGAAAATCGATTACCATACGTTTTTTTATGGCCTGACTCGTCGACACCTTTTTTGTCGACTACCCATATTGGATTGTTATATGGTGACTTTGAAGGTCTAATTATGCCATTCGCCAGAAGTTGTTTAACTTCTGCGTTGACAAATTCCCATAGGATACGGGTATAACTAAGAGTATAACGGTTCGCCGTCCGTTGGAATTGTGGCAATAGTGTTAATATTGTACGGTAGGCATTCGTTAACGTCCGCAAAGCCGTTAATCGTTCGGTCAATCATTTGATTGAAAGTAAGTCTGACTGCGGCCGGAACGGAATTTGAAAATGGTTCAGTTGTTGACATGTAGTGAACTCAAATTTCTCTGTACCCGGTCATGCTTTATGGTGTTATTGTTCAAATCTATTTGAGCGTTAATCTGCTATAGTAGATCAAGGCCGATTATGCCGTCGAAATCTTTTAATGATTGTAGCATGAAAAATTATGATTTGAAACTGAATAGTTCGTTGAGACATTTTGCTCAATTTTTGTGTGCCCATGGATTGATTTAACTTTGAAAGGGGCTATTTACTGGCTTACAATGCGCCAGCTCGGGAAGATACTTAATATAGTTTTTAGAGGCTCCTGTATATATCAAAAGTTTGATTGTTCGCCCTGCGACCATGCGATTTACAAACGGTAGCAGGGAGCTTCCACTACAAAATTACAGCTCTCTGCTCCTGACAGGTCATCTTCAACAGCCTTCGCTTCATGATGCGAATACGATTTGTAATTCTCATTATCATTGCTTTCTTCTTGGGGTAGGTGGTTGAGGTTCTGTTTAGTCCTGATAGACTGATCCCCATAGTTCTGATTGCCCCTATAGCCTGAGTGGGCTGCCTAAAGCGTGAGGAAGAATCCACTTCCATTGGTTCAGGGCCACACCCTTGTGAGTTTTGGAGTTGAAAGCGCTGTTTTGAGCTGCTAGCTTTCGGCTGGCTTTGGTTGTCTTTGCTTCCTTTCTGGAAATGAGGATTCTTCTTCTGAGAGTTACCCTCATATTCCTGCTGGCTATTTTGACGTCAATTCTGGATCTTTTGACCACTAAATTTCTGCGGTTTTTCTTCAGCATATTTTCAAAACTTGCCACAAAGATACCTCTTTATTGCTTGACTCAGCCTCTTGGGCTAGAGCCAGACCGGTTGGGAGGTCGAAGGCTGTGTTGGGAAACCGGCCATTTCAGGGACTCTTTAAGTACGGAGACGAATGTATGGAGGGCATCGTTCCTGAATTTTCGTTCAGAACGGCCGATCCAGCAGGGTCATGTGTCATTAGGGTTTTATTTGTCAGTAATGTCAACTTTTTCCGACCTTATCATAGTACTTGAGAGTGATTGGTCACCTTGCCTAAGCCTGCTTAGTTTCTGTTGGATCACGTGTACTGGTGTTTTATCGGCAAACGTGAAATTCAACCTGGCAATGATTGCCTTACAACTTAACACTGTGTTAAGTGATGCAAGCTCCGCATCTGCTGAACCCCTTGTTTCAAACTATAGCCACAGCTTGATAGTGCCTTGAGCTGCCGTTATACGACTCAATCACCTTATAAGCGGAGCAAGCGGCCTGCCTCCATGAGACATAATTTTCCTGTTTTCGCATTTCACTCCTGGTATTATTTTAATCTCCTCGTAAACTTTTATCTGCGGAGCTGCCCTTTAAGTTGGGCGATTTTTTCTGTAAGACTGGCTATTTTTTGCTCGAAAGCGACTGCCTGCTGTCGGATGACTGCTCCCATTTGAGCTTCGAGTTGCGCTATTTATTCGTCTGTCATTTTCTTTTGTTTATGTTCTAAATATGAAGTGATTAGTTCGACCCCGCTGCTCTCTTCGGCACTGTTTACGTCCTGCATTCGCTTAGAATATCAAACCGAGATCACTTTACACCTGTAGTATTCCCAACGAAACTTAATTTTTAACAAAGAGATGGTGACAGAAAGTTTAATTTTCAGGATTCCAATATTCAATATTTAATGGCGTGAAATAATTTTTAATTTTAGAGTCAAACAAGTATATATTAAAATTTTAGCACATCATACTGGACAGCTCCTTTGTTTCTTTATTGTTAAAAAAATGAGCAATTCACATGATAATTTCGAAATTAAAAAAAAAAAAAAAAAAAATTAATTGAGCGTCGGTGGCCGATGCAGTATTTCCTCCAACGTTGTTCTGTTATTCGCCGTTCTTGTTTATTTTTTTCTTCTATTACTCGCTCAGCTAGCTTATGCGCTGGGGTTTTCTCTTTTCTCTTTTTATACCTGAACCCATTAAAAATGGGAAATCAGGGTATAATGTTTTTGTTGAAATGTATGTAACAGGCAGAAGGAGGCGTGGCAGACCCCATAAAGTATATATATTCTTGATCAGGATGACAAGCCGAGTTGATATAGCCATGTCCGTCTGTCCGTCTGTCCGTCCGTCCGTCTGTCCGTCTGTCTGTCCGTATGTATGAACGCGTCGTTCTCAGAACCTATAAGAGCTAGAGACTTGAAATTTTTATGTAGGTTCCTGTTTAGCACGAAAAGATCGAGTTTGGGAAAAAAATCGATAACTGTCTTAATTTTAATGTTATCGATTAAAAACGAAATCGATGCTCAGTTATATAAATCATATAATTCATCTTTATAGCTAGAGTCTTCAAATTTTGCACTTAGTGTTATGTGAGCCTTATACAATTTCGGTTTTTGTTAAATTTTGGATGCCACGCCCCCCTTTGCCTCAAATTTGTACTAGAGACTTGTGCTTTGGCACACACATACATATGGATGACATGATCACGCCCAACAAGTTTGATCAAAATCTTTGGTCTAGAAAAAAAGTTATTAAACATTTAATTTCCCATAGCATTGCCATGCAAACAGCAGGCAAAGAACAGCTGACGCTCCGACTTGCGCTGGTGTGCTTGCGCCTGTGTATGTGTGTGTATGTTTTGCTTGTAATGAACGTACAAGTGCATGTGATATAAAAGAAACGAAGAATGCAGGGTTCAGGGTATACCCTAGTCGAGCGGCCTCGACTAGAGTTTTCTTACTTGTTTCACTTATGACTCTTGGCGTTGGCCGAAGAGTTACACAGATCACAAATATATTTTTTGCTTTGGCAAAACTTGTGGGTTTTGCGGATCTGACCAGATTTGGAGTGCCGAAAGTGCTCATCGCCGATAATGACACCCAATTCACGAGCCGCGCCTTCAAGGGATTGGATGAGCTGGAAGTGCATCATCAGTTGACGGCGCCATACACCCTGCAAAGAATCCCACTGAAAGGGCCAACCGCTTTAGCTATAGCTGTTGACTGTTCTGCTAAGATTTACTTGGAGCTGGTGTATTTGGGAACCCCCTTTTGTTCCTTCACGGACAGCGTGCTTGGCCAACTCTCCGGCAACAGAAGACGGACTGCTGTTTGGATTTCCCGACTGTTGATCGTTGAACGTTTGTTGTAGTGGGCCAAACGAGAGGCCTCAGCAGCAATACGCTCAAAAATGTCTTTCCCAAAATCTGTTCATGATGCTCATTGCTTTCGACGAGATTCCAGTGTCAGGATGGACCTGCTTCAGCACTTTGTAAATGTAGATGGATAGCTTCCTTCCTCTTGCGTTCTTCTTCTTATCGTTTTTGGTAATATTCTTCTGGGCCTTGCCAGCCTTCTTGGCTGCCTTTCCACTAGTTTTAGGCGGCATTGTTGTTATTTTTTAAATTCACTCAAGTTCACTTCGACTCACTTCACAAATGTTTGATCAACGTTATTGGGACGAGGCTCTACCAGAGCTGACAATGGTCGTTAACATCAGCCTCGGCCTCTACAATGTATACAGGGTATACTCACTCAAGGGGGGGAGCCAAGGTTGCCTAAGGCCATGTTCGACGCACGTAGGGGACAGGGTGTTGGTAAAAGAGCGCCACCTGTCTAATGCCGCTGAAGGATTTGTGGCAAAGTGTGCTTTACGATACGGAGGACCGTATACTGTGGTCAGCTTTATCCCGCCAATTATGTGCCGCAGCGGGACACCTCATGTCGCCGATCTAAGCCATATCAGGCAGAGGTGGGTTAGTCTGCGTTCACTATTAAAAAAGGAGGAGGTGAACATACATAGTTATGTTTATTGTTGTTGTTTCTCCATCTAATTTTTATGAAGCTTGCTGAAAAACTGTACATATTGCGAAATTTTATGAGATTTTTAAAAAGTCTAAATCGGCATTAGCGCAAGCGCAATAAGAATATCAGCGCGCTCACGCACTTGCGAAACGCACACGTACTCTCAAGCCAAACGAGATCATTGTTGTAGCGGAGAGAGAGAGAGAGATACATAGCATGGAAGTACCGAGACAAGTAAAAGAGACTGCACAGAGGCCAATGAACTCTGGCAGCTGATCGGCGATCGCTACGCACGAGACTAGCCGAAGTCCCGAGTGCAAAGCGAAACGCATGGAGCTCTGCTCTGCATATGCAAGCATAGCGCCAAAAAAGGGGCGGCGCCAAGTTTTAAACCCGAGACAACTTACACGAGAGTTTTTGTGTTTCTCGAAGAAAAAGGGGAGGTGAGGATCATTTTATGTAGGCGCGCCTCAACCTATGTAATTGCACGTATGTGCTGTGCATTTATATGGGGGGACGGAAGGCATATCGGCATATCGCACAAAATCAAGCGGTGTCGTCAAATGGGACACAAGGAGGAGACAGGCGCCGATACAAGAGCCGGGCAGGCACCGCTCTAGAACCGAAGCAGGGCCTGCGGCTCTCTAAAAAGGCGCCCTGGGTTCGGCACCTTTGTTTCTTTATTTTTAAAAAAAGAGAATTCACTGATAATTTAAATTAAAAAAAAAAAAAAAAAAAAATTTAAATTGAGCTCGGGGGGTGCAGTATTTCCTCCCAAAGTTGTTCTGTTATTCCCCTTCTTGTTTATTTTTTTTTTTATTCCGCTCAGCGCTTATGCTGCTGGGGTTTTTCTTTTCTTTTTTATACCCCGAACCCATTAAAAAAAGGGAAATCAGGGGTATAATGTTTTTGTTGAAATGTATGTAACAGGCAGAAGGAGGCGGGGAGACCCATAAAGTATATATATTCTTGATCAGGATGACAAGCCGAGTTGATATAGCCATGTCCGTCTGTCCGTCTGTCCGTCCGTCCGTCTGTCCGTCTGTCTGTCCGTATGTATGAACGCGTCGTTCTCAGAACCTATAAGAGCTAGAGACTTGAAATTTTTTTTGTAGGTTCTGTTTTGCACGAAAAGATCGAGTTTTTAAAAAAAAGATAACGTCTTAAATTTTTAAAGTTATCGATTAAAAAAAAGAAATCGATGCTCAGTTTATAAATCTATATAATTCATCTTTATAGCTAGAGTCCAAATTTTGCACTTAGTGTTATGTGGCCTTATACAATTTCGGTTTTTTTTTAAATTTTTGGGTGCCACGCCCCTTCGCCTCAAATTTGTACTGAACTTGTGCTTTTGGCCCCACATACATATGGATGACATGATCACGCCCAACAAGTTTGATCAAAAATTTTCAGAAAAAAATTATTTAAAAATTTTAAATTTCCATAGCATTGCCATGCAAACAGCAGGCAAAGAACAGCTGACGCCCGACTTGCTGGTGTGGTTGCGCCTGTGTATGTGTGTGTATGTTTTGCTTGTAATGAACGTACAAGTGCATGTGTATATAAAAGAAACGAAGAATGCAGGGTTCGGTATACCCCAGTCGAGCGGGCCCCGACTAGAGTTTTCTTCTTGTTTCACTTATGACTCTTGGCGTTGGCCGAAGAGTTAAAAGATCCAAATATATTTTTGCTTTGGCAAAACTTGTGGGTTTTTCGGATCGTGACCAGATTTGGGGTGCCAAAAATGCTCATCGCCGATAATGACACCCCAAATTTACGAGCCGCGCCTTCAAAGGGGTTGGATGAGCTGGAAGTGCATCATCAGTTTACGGCGCCATACACCCTGCAAGAGAATCCCACTGAAAGGGCCCCCCTTTAGCTATAGCTGTTGACTGTTCTGCTAAGTTTTCTTGGAGCTGGTGTTTTGGGAACGCCTTTGTTCCTTCACGGACAGCGTGCTTTGGCCCCTCTCCGGGCAACAGAAGACGGACTGCTGTTTGGTTTTCCCCACTGTTTATCGTTGAACGTT
>CAUIUS010000364.1:0-25442 GCA_961210405.1 Drosophila mercatorum | reverse complement strand
AAACATTCATTAAATCATTCATACATTCATTAAACTTCCCATCATTCATACATTCAATACATAATTCCACATTCATTAAATCATTATAATTCAATAAATTTTAATTCATTAAATCATTTATACATTCATTAAATCGTTCAAAAAAACATTCATACATTCATTAAATCATTTATACATTCATTAAATCATGCATACTTTCATTAAATCGTTAATACATTAATACACGCATACATAAATACATTCAATAAATCATTCATACAATCATTAAATCATTTCTACATTCAATAAATCATTCAAACATTCATTAAATCATTCATACATGCATTATATCATTATACAGAAAAACATTCATACATTCATTAAATCATTCATCATTCAAAAATCATTCTACATTAAAATCATTCATAAATTAAAGCATTCATGCATTCTTAACTCATTCATACATTCTTTAAAATTTTTTTCCCCATCATTTCATAAATCATTCATACATTAAAGTATTCATACATTCATTAAATCATTCATACATTCAATAAATCATTAAATCATTATACCTTCAATAAATCATTCATACATTCTTTAAAATTTTTTTCCCCATACATTCTTAAATCATTTATACATTCATTAAATCGTTCATACAAAAACATTCATACATTCATTAAATCATTCATACATTCATTAAATCATGCATACTTTCATTAAATCGTTAATACATTAATAGTCATGAAACTCATAATACATAATAAACTCATTCATACATCATTAAACTCATTCATAATATAAACATTCAGTACATTCATTAAATCGTTCATACATTAATACATTCATACATTCATTAAGTCATTAAGTACATACATTAAAGCATTCATACATTCATTAAATCTTTCATACATTCAATAAATCATTCATACATTCATTAAATCATTCATACATTCATTAAATCATTCATAGATTCAGTAAATCATTTCTACATTCAATAAATCATTTAAATATTCATTTAATCATTCATAAATTAAAACATTCATACATTCATTAAATCATTCATACATTCATTAAATCGTTCAGACATTAGTACATTCATACCTTTATTATATCATTCCATTCATTAAATCATTCATACATTCATTAAATCATTCATGCATTCATAAAACATTCATAATTCATTAAATCATTATACATTCATTAAATCTTCATACATTAAATCATTCATACATTCATTAAATCCATCATACATTAAAATCATTCATACATTATTAAATCATCATAATTCATTCATAAATCATTTAAACATTCATAAATCATTCATCATTTCATTCATACATTCATTAAATCATTCATTAAATCATTATACTCATTAAATATTCATACATTAAACATTCATACATTCATAATCATTATACATTCATTAAATCGTCCATTCATAAATCATAAATACTTCATTAAATCATTATACATCATTAATTAAATCATCATACTTATAAATTTAACATCATAAATTCATAATTAAAATTAAACATTCCTTTCCATTCATAATCATTAATCATCCACACATTCAATAAATCATTCATATTCATTAATCATTCTACACTAAATCATTCATACATTCATTAAATCTTCAACATTATAATTCATTCATTATTTATTAACATTAAACATTCATTAAATCTTCATACATTATACATTCATCATTCAAATCATTCATACATTCATAAATTCATACATTCAATAAATCATTCATACATTCATTAAATCATTTATACATTCATTAACATTCATACATTAATACATTCATAACATTCATTAAATCTTTATACATTTTAAATCGTATACATTATTAATCATACATTCATACCATCATTAAATCATTTTCATAACTCATTTATAAATCATTCATACATTAAAATTTTCATACATTAGCATTCATACATCATTCATACATTCATTAATCATTCATACATTCATTAAATCATTCAACATTCTTTAAATCATTTTAATTCATAAATCTTTTCCATTAAATAAATCATTCAAACATTATTAAATCATTCAAAATGCTTTATATCTTTCATACAGTAAAGCATTCATCATTCATTAAATCATTCTGCATTCGTTAATCATTCATACATTTTAAATCTTTAACTTTTTTTTTTTTTTTTTTTTTTTTTTTTTTTTTTTTTTTTTTTTTTTTTTTTTTTTTTTTAAAAAAAAAAAAAAAAAAAAAAAAAAAAAAAAAAAAAAAAAAAAAAAAAAAAAAATACATTCATCCTTCAAAATTCAAACATTTTTAAATATTCTTTTAATTCATTCATTAAATATTTAAACATTCAATAAATCATTCATGCATTAATTCAAAAACATTATTAAATCAATTTCATTAAATCATTCACATTCATTACATCATTTTTAATTCATTAAATCGTTCATACTTAATAAACATCATCCCTTCAAATCGCTGATTGGTAAGAGCGAGCCGGACGACTCATGCTCGCATTTGACCCTTTCCAGTCGCGGGGGTCGCTTTTACCGTACTCCCGCTGTGTGGAACATTTATTTTTTTTTTTTTTTTTTTTTTTTTTTTTTTTTTTTTTTTTTTTTTTTTTTTTTTTTTTTTTTTTTTTTTTTTTTTTTTTTTTTTTTTTTTTTTTTTTTTTTTTTTTTTTTTTTTTTTTTTTTTTTTTTTTTTTTTTTTTTTTTTTTTTTTTTTTTTTTTTTTTTTTTTTTTTTTTTTTTTTTTTTTTTTTTTTTTTTTTTTTTTTTTTTTTTTTTTTTTTTTTTTTTTTTTTTTTTTTTTTTTTTTTTTTTTTTTTTTTTTTTTTTTTTTTTTTTTTTTTTTTTTTTTTTTTTTTTTTTTTTTTTTTTTTTTTTTTTTTTTTTTTTTTTTTTTTTTTTTTTTTTTTTTTTTTTTTTTTTTTTTTTTTTTTTTTTTTTTTTTTTTTTTTTTTTTTTTTTTTTTTTTTTTTTTTTTTTTTTTTTTTTTTTTTTTTTTTTTTTTTTTTTTTTTTTTTTTTTTTTTTTTTTTTTTTTTTTTTTTTTTTTTTTTTTTTTTTTTTTTTTTTTTTTTTTTTTTTTTTTTTTTTTTTTTTTTTTTTTTTTTTTTTTTTTTTTTTTTTTTTTTTTTTTTTTTTTTTTTTTTTTTTTTTTTTTTTTTTTTTTTTTTTCCCCCCCCCCCCCCCCCCCCCCCCCCCCCCCCCCCCCCCCCCCCCCCCCCCCCCCCCCCCCCCCCCCCCCCCCCCCCCCCCCCCCCCCCCCCCCCCCCCCCCCCCCCCCCCCCCCCCCCCCCCCCCCCCCCCCCCCCCCCCCCCCCCCCCCCCCCCCCCCCCCCCCCCCCCCCCCCCCCCCCCCCCCCCCCCCCCCCCCCCCCCCCCCCCCCCCCCCCCCCCCCCCCCCCCCCCCCCCCCCCCCCCCCCCCCCCCCCCCCCCCCCCCCCCCCCCCCCCCCCCCCCCCCCCCCCCCCCCCCCCCCCCCCCCCCCCCCCCCCCCCCCCCCCCCCCCCCCCCCCCCCCCCCCCCCCTTAAAACTTCATTTTTTTAAAATTTCAAAAATTTTCAAATTTCATTTAAAATATTTTTTTCCCCATTCATTAAATCATTATACATTCATTAAATCTTATAACATAAACATTCACATTCATTAAATCTTTTAACATTCTTAAACCCAAATTTTAAAACTTTTTAAACATTAAAATTTTAAAAATTTATCATTCATTAAATCTTTATCTTCATTAAATTTAATTTTTAAAAAAATTCAAAAAATTTATTCATTTCTAAACATTTTTTTCATAAAAACATTCATACATTCATTAAATCATTCATCTTTCAAAAAATTTATAATTCAAAATCTTTCCCAAAACATTAAATCTTAAATTCAAACCCTTTTTAATATTTAAAATTAAAAAAAAATTTTTAAAAATTTTAAACATTATTTTTTAAAATCTTAAATTTTTTAATTCAAAAATCATTCATAATTAAAAAAAACATTCATAATTAAAAAACATTAAAACATTAAATTCATAAAAAATTTCAAATTTTTTTTAAAAAAAAATCTTCAACTTTAAAAATTAAAATTTATTAAATCATTAACATTATTAAATCATTTTTCATTAAATCCTTAATTTTATTTTTAAATAATTTTTTCCATTAAATATTCATTTAAACAAATTCTTTAAAATCATTCAAATTCAAAAATCATTAAACTTCTTTAAATTTTTTCCCTTAAAATCATTCAACATTAAAACATTATACTTTCTTAAAAACTTTTTTAAAAAATTTTAAAAATCATTCAACATTCATTAAACATTCAACATTCTTAAATCTTCAGACATAATAATTCACCTTTATTAAATCTTTAAAACATTCATTAAACCCAAAAAAAAATTTTTAAAATTCAAAAATTTCTTTCATAAACATTAAATTCAAAAAAAATTTTTTATTTTTTTTTTAAAATTTTTATACATTAATAATCTTTTATAATTTAAATTTATAAAATTAAATATTTAAACATTAAAATTAAAATTCTTAAAATCTTATCTTTATTTAAACTTTAAAATTAAACACTTTAAAATTTTTCAAAAAAACCCCTTTCATAAATCATTAAACATTCTTTAAATTTTTAATAAAAATACTTAAAAAATTTTCATTAAAATTTTTAACTTTTTAAAAAACATTCATACATTCATAAATCATTAAATTTCATTAAATATTATTTTTTTAAAATCTTATACTTTTTAAAATTTTTATACATTCTTAAATCTTCAAAAAAAAATTAAAAAAATTTTAAAAATTTAAATTTTCATTAAACTTATAATTTAATCACACTTTATACATTAAATAAATCATTCAAATTTCTTAAATCTTTTAAAATTTTTTAAAAATAAAAATTTCAAAATTTCTTTTACAATTAAATCTTCATCCCTTTTCTTTAACATTCATTAAATCATTATCATTCAAAATCATTTTTTCCTTAAATTTTTAATTTTTAAATCTTAACAAAAAATTATACTTATTAAATCATTAACATTCATTAAATCATTAAATTTTTTTAAAAAAATTTAAAATTCAACATTAAATAAATCATTCATAATTTTAAATTTTTTTAAATTAAAATTCATACATTCATTAAATCATTTAACATTCTTAAATCTTATACTTAAAAATTATAATTTAAATTTTTTTTGTCATTATACTTTATTAAACAATAAAAAATCATTTATTTCAAAAATTTTTTAAAAAAATTCTACTTAATAAATTTAAACATTCATTAAATCATTCATACAAAATTTATCTTTTTAAAAAAATTCTTTAATCATTAAACTTTTTAAATCTTAAAATTTTAAAAATTTAATATTAACTTTTTAAAAATTTTTAAAAAATCTTTCATACTTTATTAAACTTAAACATTATACACATACTTAAAATTTTTCTTTATAAATTTTAAAAATTTAATTTTTCATTTTCATAATTTTCAATACTTTAAAAATTAACATTAAATTTTAAATTTTAAAATTTAAAAATTTTTAATTTTAAATTTTTTTAAAAAAACATCAAAAAAAAAATTTCAAAACATATACTTCTAAATCTTAAAATAAAAATTTTCCAAAAATTTTAAATCATTCAACATTAAAATTTTAAAAAAATTTCAACATTATTAAAAAAATTAAAAAAAATTCATTAAATTCTAAAAACATTATACATTAAATTAAATAAAAATTTTTTTCTTTTTACAAAAATTATACATTAAAACCCCAAATCTTTAAAAACATTAACTTCATTTAAATCTTTTAAATTTAAAAAAATTTAAACATTAAAATTTATTAAATTTTCATTATTATACATCTTTTAAATTTTTAATTTAAAAATTTAAAAAAAAAATTTTAAATTTTTAAATTTTTTATACATTCATTAAATCTTTTACTTTCTTTAAAATTTTACATTAAAATAAAATTTAAAATTAAAAACATTCTAAATAAAATTCATTAAAAAAATCAAAAATTTTAATTAAATTTTTCAAAAACTTTCATTTTTTAAAAAATTTTAAAATTCATAATTTTAAAAATTTAAATTTTTAAATCTTTCCTTTAAAAAATTTTACATTTTAAATCTTCAAATTTAATCATTCATTTTTTAAAATATTTAATTTTAATCATTCATACATTATTATTATCATTTAATACATTAAAAAAATCATTAATTTTTAAAATTTCCTTTCTTAAAATCAACTTTAATCATTCTCTTATTAAATCTTCAACATTCATTAAAATTTCTTTAAATTTTTTTTTTAAAATTTAAATTCATTAAAAAAATTTAAATATTTTTCATTAAATTTAATCATTAAACATTATAAAATTAAAAAACTTAAATTTATTAAATCTTTTATACTTTAAAATTTGTTTTTTAAACAAAAAAATAAATAAAAAAAAAACATTCTCTTTAAAAATTTAAATTAAAAAAACTTCCCTTTCTTTAAAAATTTTTTTAAAAATTTTCATAATAAATTCTACATTCATTAAATCATTAAAACATTCAAATTTTTCAAAAAAATTTTAATTTTACTTAAAAAAATTTTCAACCAAAAAATTTTAAATTTTAAATTTAACATTATAAATCTTTAATTCATACTTAAAATTTTAACATTCTTTAAATCATTCATACATTTTTAAATATTCATACATTAAAATATTATACATTCATTAAATCTTCATCATTAAACATTCTCATTCATTAAATCTTTTAAAATTTTTAAAAACCCCAAAAATGTTAACAAAAAAACATATACTTTTAAATCTTCAACATATTAAATTTTCTTTAAAACTTTAAAATTATTAAATCATCATCATCATTAAAAATTCATCATTAACATTCATTAAATCTTTTATCATTCATAAATCATTATACATTCATAAATCATTATAATTTTAAATCTTTCTTTCTTTAAAAACTTCATACATTAAAAATTCATACTTTTCAAAATCATTATACTTTAAAATTACTTTAAAAAACAAAATTAATAATAATAAATACTTCAATAAATCATTCATACAATTTAAATCTTTTCTACATTAAATAAATCATTAAACATTCATTAAATCTTCATACATAATTCTTTAAACATAAACATTATCTTCATTAAATCTTTAATCTTCTTAAATCTTAAACATTTTTAAATTTTCATAATTTCTTTAAATCTTCAAAAAAAAATTAATTTCCCCCTCCCTTTATTAAATCTTTTAAACTTCATTAATCATTCATACTTCTTTAAAATCATTCGTTTACATTAAATAAATCATTCAACATTATTAAATCATTAACATTCAATAAATATTCATACATTCATTAATCTTTTATACATTCATTAAATCTTCTACATTAAAACATTCATACATTCATTAAATCTTTTATATTTTTTAAAACATCATCTTTCATTAAATCTTAATCATTAATAAATCATAAATACATTAAATAAATCATTCATAAAATCTTAAATTTCAACATTTCATAACCATTATCATTAAAAATTTTCATCTTTCATTAAATCATTATACATTCAAAATCTTAAAATTTATTAAACATTCATACTTCTTTAAAATCATTCTCATTCAAAATATTCAAAACATTCATTAAATATTTAACATTCTTAATTTCAAAAATTAATTCATCCCTTATTAAATCATTCAAACATTCTTTAAATCATTAACTTTTAAAAATCATTATCATTATACTTAAATAAATCTTAACATTTTTAAATCTTTTATACATTCAATAAATCATTCATACATTCATTAAATAAAATTTACATTCATTAAATCTTCATACTTTAAAAAAATTTTTAAATAAATCATTCAAACATTCATTAAATCATTCATACATGCATTATATTCATTAAAAAAAAACATTCATAATTCATTAAATCATTAATTTTTTAAAAATTTCATAATTTTTAAATCATTTAAATTTTAAAACTTCAACATAAATCATTCATATTTTTATTAAATCTTTTAAAAATTTTAAATTTTAAAACATTCATTAAATATTCATCATTCAATTTAAAAAATTCAAATTCATTAAATCATTCTACATTCAATAAATCATTCAACATTCATTCAATCATTAATACTTTCTTTAAACTTCAACATTAAACATTCATACATTCATTAATCTTTTATCATTCATTAAATCATCATCTTTCTTTAAAAACTTAATACATTTACCAAAAAACATTCAATAAATCATTCAAAAATCATTAAATCATTCATACTTTTAAAATCATTCATACATTAAAGAATTCATACATTCATTAAATCATTCTCTTTTAAAATTTTCAAAATTAATTAAATCATTCACATTCAAATCTTAAACTTTTTAAATTTTATACTTTTAAATCTTCAACATAATACATTCTCCCTTATTAAATCATTCAAACATTCATTAAATCATTATTTTTATTAAATCATTAATTATTCAACACATTAAACATTCATACTTTTAAACATTTATCATTAAAAAAATAATTCATACATTCATTAAATAAATTATACATTCATTAAATCTTCCCATAAAAATTAAATTTTATTTTACATTCATTAAATCATTATCTTTCATTAAATCTTAATACTTTAAATAATCATCATAAAAAATTAATAAATCATTATAAAATCATTAAATCATTTTACATTAAATAAATCTTAAAAATTCAAAAACATTCATACTCATTAATTTTCATACATAAAAATTAACATTATAAAATTTAAATCTTCTAATTCATTAAATCATTCATACATTCTTAAATCTTCAACATTTTTTAATTCATTTATTAAATCTTTTAAAATTCATTAATCATTCAACATTCATTAAATCATTCATCTTTCAACATTCAATAAACATTCAACATTCATTAAATCATTCATCATTAAATAAATCATTAACATTTTTAATCATTAATACATTTTAAATCGTTCATACATTAAAACATTCATACTTTTAAATCTTTAAAACATTCATTAAATCATCATACTTTCATTAAATCTTAATACATTAATCAAAACTAAATACATTAAATAAATCATTCATAAAATCATTAAATCATTCATACAAAAAATTTCCCTTTTCAAAATCTTCATCATTTAAAATATTTTATCATTCAAAAAATCATTATACATTCCATTAAATCTTTAACATTAAAAATTTATCATTAATTCATCATTCATTAAATCAATCATTAAATCTTATACATTTTTAAATCTTCAAAATTTAATTTTATATCATTCATCCCTTCAAAATTTATTCATACTTTTAAAATAAAATTCATTAAATTTCATACATTTTTAATCTACTCTTTTAAAGTCATTCTAATTCATTAATCATTCATACATTAAAAATTAACATTCATTAAATCATTCATACATTCATTAAATCTTTTATACATTCATTAAATCTTCATACATTAAAATTATAATTCATTAAATCTTTTATACATTCATTAAATCATCATACTTTCATAAATCTTAACACATTAATCATATACATAAATACATTAAATAAATCATTCATAAAATCATTAAATCATTCAAACAAAACATTCAACATTCTTAAATCTTCAACATAATACATTCATACCTTATTAATCATTCACATTCATTAAATCATTATACATTCATTTAAATCTTTTACATTAAATAAATCATTCATCTTTTTTAAAAATTTCTTTCAACTTTAAATCATTCATACTTCTTAATCTTCAACATTAAAAAATTAAAATTTCTCCCTTCTTTAAAATTTATTATACTTTTCATAAATCTTCTACATTAAAATTCATACTTCATTAAGTCTCTACTTTTTAATATCATACATTCATATATTCATTTACATTCATACAAAAAACATTCACATTCTTAAATCATTAACATTCATTAAATCATTTATACATTCATTAAATCTTCCATACATTAATATATCATACTTTCATACCTTCATTAAAATTCATACATTAAATAAATCATTCATAAAAATTTAAATATTCATACATTCTTTAAAATCATTCATACTTTTTAAAAAAACTTCCCTTTTAAAATTAACCAAAATTACAACTTTGTCTTCAAATTTAAATTTTCCTTCTTTAAATAATCTTCTTTGTTAAATTTAAAATTTTTTTTTAAACTTCAAACATTAAAAAATATTAAACTTTCTTAAACTTACCCAAAAATTTTTAAAAAAACCCAAACATTCTTTCCTTAACACCAAAATTTCACTTAAAAAATTTCAAACATTTCAAAATACAAAATTTCTTTTATTCTACTTCCCCGACCCAAAACATTAAATCATTCCCATTAAACCTCAAGTTCTTCAACATTTTAAAATATTCTACTTTTTAAAACCGAAAAATTCTTAACCCTTTTTTAAAAACTTAAAATTTTTTAAAAACACATCTTCAAAATCATTCTGCTTAACATTCTAAATCATTAACTTCCAAACTTTAAATTAAAAAACACTCTTCAAAACAATACCTAAACGTTCTCTTAAAACACCAAACCCCCCCAAATTTTTATTCTTTCCTTTCAGATCTTCAAAACTTAATCTTTAAACGAAACAAAAAATACTTCTTAAATTTACTCTTAAACACTCCAATTCTTAAAAATTTCAAAAAATCTTCCAAATCTTATATCTTTAAAAGAAAACCATTTCAAAAATTTCTGCTTCGTTCTTCTCATTCTTAAAATTTTTTTTCACGAAAAACGTTCGACTTATTCATATTTAAAAAACATTCAAACTTTTTTTAAAAAAATTTTTCGCCTAACCTCCTTCTTAAAACTTCTCTTCTTCTTAACCAAAACATTTTCACAAAATCGATCTTCTTCTCTTTTTAAAACTTTTAACTTCATTAAATATGCTACTTTTTTTCGTTAAACAAATCCGCTAAAAAAAAAACTTTCAAAAATCATTTTTTATTAAATTTTAAACATTCAAATCATCCCCATTCCCCCTTCACCCATTCCTCTTAAAAACATTCCCTTCTTAAACATTATACTTCCCAAAACCCAATAATCACAATCTTTAATAAATTTTAAACTTTCTCTTTAAAAACATTCTACATTCATTAAATCATTTATACATTCATTAAATATCATATTAAAAATTTTCTTTTAAAAAACCATCAAAAATTTTTAAAAACATTCATACAATTTAAATCATTCATTTTTTTTAAAAAACCACATTCATTAAATCTTCATACATTAAACATTCATCCCTTCATTAATCTTCTCATTTTAAATTTCACATTTTAAAATTTCATTAAAAAAATCTTTCATAAAATTCATACATTCATTAAATCAATCATTAAATATTCAACATTCATTTCTTCAAAATTTAAAATCATACATTCATACCTTCTTTAAAATTTATTCATACATTTCATAAATCATTCATAATTAAATTTTAAAAAAAATCATTTATTTTTATCATTCCCTTAAAAAAATTTATTTTCATCATTAAACTTTCCCAACATTATTAAATCATTCATACATTTTTCTTTTATACATTCTTTAAAATCTTCATACATTAAAACTTTCTACATTCTTAAACTTTTATACATTAAAATATCATACTTTCATAAATCTTAAACATTAAAAAATCATAAAAAAATACTTCAATAAATCATTATAAAATATTTCATTCAAACATTAAACATTCAACATTAAAATCTTCATCATAAACATTCTATTCATTAATATTCTACATTCATTAAATCATTATAATTCAGTTAAATCATTTACATTCAATAAATCATTCATCATTAATTCATACTTTCATTAAATAAATCATTAAACATTCATACATTCATTAATCTTCATCATTAATAATCATCTTTAAATTCCCTTAAAATTTATTCATACTTTTCTTAAATCTTCCATTAAATTATTCTACATTCAAATCTCATTTTTAATTTTCATACATTCTTAATTTTCATTAATCATTCATACATTAAACTTCAACATTATTAAATCATTCATACTTCATTAAATTTTTATCATTCTTAAACCCAAAAAAATTAATTCATCCCTTTCATTAAAACTTTCTTTTAAAAAATTCATCATTAAATAAATCATTATACATTCATTAAATCTTATACTTTTAAAACATTCATACATTAAATATTATACATTCATTAAATTTTTCTTTCATTATTAATCATTATACTTTAAAACATTACATTCATTAAATCATTCAAAATTCTTAAATCTTCAACATAATAAATTATCCCCTTTATTAAATCTTCAAACATTAAAACATTCATACATTCATTAAATCATTCATCATTCATACATTCAAAAAATCATTAACATTCAAAAAATATTCATAATTCATAAATCATTTTTCTTTCATTAAAAATTCATTAAATATCATACTTTCAAAATTTATTCATACATTAAACTTTCATCATTAAATCATTCATACATTCTTTAAATCATTCATCTTTAAAATTTTATACATTATTAAATCATTCATACTTCTTTAAATCCCAAATAATCATTAAACCCTTTATTAAATCATTAAACATTCATTAAATCATTCTCATTCTTAAATCTTCATGCATTCATACTTAATAAATCATTCAACATTCAAAATAAATTATACATTCAAAAATCATTCATCATTCTTTAAATCTTTTATAATTAAAATTTATCATTAAACATTATACATTCATTAAATTATTCATACATTCATTAATCATTATACATTAAATCATTCAAAATTCATTAAATCATTATCATTCATAAATCACATACATTAAAACATTCATACATTCTTAAATCTAAAAAAAAATAATTATCCCTTTATTAAATCTTAAACATTCTTTAAATATTCAACATTCAAAATCATTCATGCATTATACATTCAATAAACATTCATAAAATCAAAATCTTTTCTCATTAAATAAATCATTCAAACATTCAAAAAACATTCATACTGTTAATCTTCAAATAAACATTCATTTTTTCATTCACATTCAAAAAATCATTCATACATTCATTAAATCATTAAACATTCTTAAATCTTCAACAAAAACATTCATACCTTTATTAAATCATTCAAACATTCATTAAATCATTATACTTCTTAAATCTTCATCATTCAACATTCAAAAAACATTAAAATTTTAAAATCTTATACATTCTAAATCTTTCAACTTTAAAAAATTTTTAACTTATTAAATCTTCAACATTAAAACATTCATACATTCATTAAATCATTTATACATTCATTAAATTCATACTTTCATTAAATTTATACATTAAAAGATCAAAAAACATTCAATAAATCATTCATAAAATCATTAAATATTCATACATTAAAAATTAAAATTTTCAAAATCTTCATCAAAAAATAACTTCAAAATTTTTCAACATTCATAAATCTTTAAAAATTATTCAAAATATTAAATTCAATAAATAAAAATAAAAATCCTTTAAAAAAACATTCAACAAAAATTTATACATTAATACATTCATCCCAAAAAACATTTACATTCATTAAATCTTCAAATTCATAAACTTTACATTCAATAAATCATTAAACATTCATTAAATCATTTTTACACTTAATCTTAACATAAACTTTCCCTTTTTAAATCATTCAAACATTCATTAAATCATTCTACATTCATTAAATCATTCAACATTAAATAAATCATTAAACATCAAAAATTTATCATTAATAAAATTCATCATTCTTTTCTTTTAAATTCTTAAATCTTCATACATTAAAACATTCATACATTCTTAAATCTTTAACTTTAAAAATCTTTAACTTTATTAAATCTTAATCATTAATCATTCATACATAAATCATTAAATATTCATAAAATCATTAAATCATTCATCATTAAACATTCACATTCATTAATCATTCTTTCATTAAATCATTTATACATTCATTAAATCCATACATTAAACATTCATCCCTTATTAAATCATTTACTTTCATTAAATTTTTCATACTTCATTATTAATATTTAACACAATAAATCATTCATGCATTAATTCATACATTCATTAAATCAATCATTAAATATTTTCTTTCATTAAATTTTTATACATTCATTAAATCATTATACTTCATTAAATCTTAAAACATTAAAATCATCAAAAATAAAATTTAAAAATCATTCATCATTCAAAATCATTTTTTAAAATTTTAAATTTAACATTCAAAATCATTCATACTTATTAAATCATTCAACATTCATTAAATCATTCATACAAAAAATTTTAAATTTAAATATTCAAAATTTTTAATAAATCATTCAAAAAAAATTTATACATTCATTAATTCTTCATAATTAATCATTATCCCTTCATTAAATTACCCAACATTCAAAAAATCATTAAATCATTATCCCCTAAATAAATCATTAAAATTTCATTAAATCTTATACATTAAAAAAAAAAAAATTTTTTTTATAATTATTAAATCATTTCTACATTCAAAAAATATTCAAAATTATTAATCATTCCTGTTAATCATTCATACAGTAAACATTCATACTTCATTAAAATTTTTGCATTCAAATCATTCATTCATTAAATCATTCATACATTCTTAAATCGTTCGAAAGTACTTTCCCCTTTTTAAAATTTAAAATTTTAAAAATATTATCATTCAAACAAAAAACCCTTTTTTCCCCAAAAATAAATCTTTTAACATTCATTAAATCATTCATACTTTTATTAAATCATTCATACATTTATTATACATTCATTAAATCTTCCTTTAATTTAAAAAATCATTAAATCATTATCCCTTAAATAAATCATTTTTTTCCATTAAAATTATAATTCATTAAATATTCATAAATAAATTCATAATTCATTTCATTCATACATTCTTTAAATATTATCATTAAAATCTTTCATCATTAACATTCATCATTCATTAATCATTCATACATTCATTAAATCATTAAACATTCATTAAATCATTCATGATTAAAAATTTTTTTTTCCATTTAATAAATCATTAAACATCTTAAATCTTCAACATCTTAAACTTAAATAAACATTAAACCCTTTCTTAAATCATTCAAACATTCATTAAATCATTATCTTTTATTTTTTAAATCATTCAAAATTTAAATAAATCATTAAATTCATTAAATCATTCAACTTTAAATAAATATTAACATTCTTAATTTATACATTAAAATCTTCATCAAAAAACATTATACATTCATTAAATCATTTATACTTCATTAAATTTTATTTTTTTTAAATCTTAATACATTAAAAATTTCATCATAAATCATTAATCATTCTAAAATCATTAAATCATTCAACTTTAAAAACATTCAAATTCATTAAATCATTCATAAAATTTAAACTTTTATACATTCATTAAATCTTATCATTAAACATTCATCCCTTCATTAATCATTCTACTTCTTAAATTATTATACATTCATTATTAAATCATTTAACATTAAATAAATCATTCATCATTAATTCATCTTTCATTAAAAAATCATTAAATCATTCAACATTCATTAATCTTTTATACATTCATTAAACTTTTATCATTAATTTTTATCATTCATCCCTTCAAAAAAATTTTTAACTTTTATAAATCATTCATCTTTAAAAATTTCATACATTCTTTAAATTTTATTCAAAATTTTTAACAATTGGGTTCCCATTTTCCCCCATCAACTTTTCTCCAAAATTTATATTTTCCGTAAAAAATCGCTTTTTTTTAATAAATAAATTTTTTCACTTATATTAATATTTTAAAAAAGGTTTTTTTGGGTATACTTCACAAACCCCCAGGATTCGTATCCTAAATCTAATTTCAAAACCCCAAAAAAATTAATACCTTTTTCAGCTTTTCCCCCACATTTATCTACCCTCCTCCTTAAGGGCCCTTTTAAAATCCCTCTTCCCCCCTTTCTTTTTTTCCCCCTTTTCCCCACCCTTTAATTTTCAACATTAAGTCCCTTTACCACCTATCTCCAAATCTATTCTCCTAAACATCCCTAAATCATTACCCTCGGACCCCAATTTTAACATAAACCCGTCCCGTAGCTCCACTTTTATCAAAACCCCAAACCAACTTTTATCCGGGCATCTAATCCTTAAACTTACATCTTTCCCCTTTCCCCTCATAACCTTCTTGTTCATTACCCTTTACACCATAATCGTCCTCAAAAACTTTTACTCCAAACCCCTAAATCCTTTTTTATGCATTTTTTTATTCCTTTTCCTTTTTCACTTCCAAACTTTTTATCCATTTCTTTTTTCATAACCCTCACCCATCCACCTCCCTTTTTATACCCGACCCTTCCTTTCCCCTGCCTCTGTAAACCCCTTTTTTTCTCCTTGGGAAATCGCGACCCCCCAAAAAAATTTTCTCATTTTTTTTAAAACCAACCCCGCAAACCAAAAAATTTCCCTAAACCATTCCCTACTCAAAATCCCCAAAAACCCCAATTTGGTAAAAAAACCCATCATCCTCCTTTTCCCCCTTTCCACCCACCCTCCCCAAAAACCCCGTTTAACTTTTATACCTCCCCCCCATAAAATCACCAAATAATCAAAACATTTACTCCTCATAAATTTCCCCCAAATTCATTAAATCATTCATACATTCATTAAATCATTCATAATTCATAAATCTTTTCTACATTAAATAAATCATTAAAACATTCAAAACCATTCATACCATTAATCATTATACAGTAAACTTCAACTTTTAAAAACATTCATCTTATAAATCATTCAACATTCATTAAATCATTCATACATTCATTAAATCTTCATCATTAATTTTTAAAACATTATCCCTTCTTTAAAATTTATTATACATTAAAAATTAAATTCATTAAAATTATACATTCATTAAATTTCATAAAAAAAACATTAACATTCATTAATTATTCAACATTCATTAAATCATTCTACTTTTCATAAATCATTCATAATTAAAGATTCATACATTCATTAAATCATTATCATTTAATAAATCATTAAATCATTCATATTTAACAAATCTTCAACTTTCATTAAATCTTTAAAATTTAATTAAAAATTTTTTAACATTCATACATTCATTAACTCATTATACATTCATTAATTCATTAAACTTTTCATAAATCATTCATACATTAAAGTATTCATACATTCATTAAATCATTATACTTTTAATAAATCTTAAACATTAACCCTTCAATAAATCATTATACATTCATTAAATCATTATACTTCATTAAACTTATACATTAACATTCATACATTTTTAACCATTTTTTTTTAAATTTATCAAAATTCATTAAATATTCAAATTCATAAATCTTTTCTACTTTTAAAAAAATTCAAACATTCATTAAATCATTCATACATCATTAATCATTCATAAAAAAAAAAACATTCATCATTCAAAATCATTCATCATTCATAAATCATTATACTTATTACTTTATACATTCTTCCAATAAATCATTCAACATTCATTAAATTTTTATACATTAATAAATCATTCATACATTCATTAAATAAATTATACATTCATTAAATCTTATACATTAAAAATTCATACATTAAATAAATCATTTATACATTCATTAAATCGTTTTTTTCATTAAACTTAATACATTAATAATCTTTAAAAAATACATTAAATAAATCATTATACTCATTAAATCTTTTACATTAATAAAAAATTTCAAACATTCTTTAAATCATTCATACATCATTAATCATTCATCATAAACATTCAAACATTCATTTCTTTCTTTCTTAACTTTCATCAAAAAAATTCATACATTCTTAAATCTTAGACTAATCATTCATATTTTTATTTTTTTTCCTTTTATTCGTTGCCCTGGACTTTCATTTATAATCATACCCATTCCCCTCCCTTTTAAACCCCGGGCCTCTTTACCCCCTTCTCTTCCCTTCCCTCTTCTTCCTTAAAAACTCCCTATTTCCCCCAAATCCTTTTTATTTTTCCAATCCACCTTAATGGGGAAAAATTTTTCCCCCAAAATTCTACTTACTCAAAAAAGTGCCCCTTTAAACGATTTAAACACCACAAATTTTGCTTTTATTTTTCCCATCCACCCTTTTAAAATTTTTTCCCCTTTTAAATTTTTTAATCCCTACCCCACCCATTAAATCCCCAAATCATCAATATAAGGTTTCCCCTTTGAAAAAATTTTCACCCATTAAATATTCATACATTCTTTAAATCATTCATAATTAAAAATTTTTCTACATTCAAAAAATCTTCAAACATTTTTAAAACCCATTCATAATCATTATATCATTCATACATAAAGCATTAACTTTTATTAAATCATTCATCATTCATAAATCATTATACATTCATTAAATCTTCATACATTAAAAATTTTTAATTATAACATTATCCCTTCATTAAATTTTTCATACTTAAAACTTAACATTATTAAATTTAACATTCATTAAATCATTCATAAATAAAACATTCAACTTTAAAATTAACTTTTTTCATTAAATCTTCATACAAAAAATCTTTCTTTTTAAAAGTATTCCATTCATTAAATCATTATACATTTTTTAAAATTAAATCATTTACCTTCAAAAATTTTTTTTAAAATCATTAACATTAATTAAATATTCATCATTTTTAAACAAATTATTAACCATTCATACTTCATTAATTATTCATAATTTCATAAATCATTCATACATTAAATTTTAACATTCTTTAAAATCTTCATACTTTTAAATAAATCAAAAACATTCATATTAAATAAATCATTCATACTTTTTAAAACATTCTACATTATTAAATCATTCATACATTAAACATTATACATTCATTAATCTTCATAATTTTTAAAATTTATCTTTCATTAAACATTCATAATTCATAAACTTTCACATTCAATAAATCATTCAAACATTCATTAAACATTCAACATCTTTAATCATTCATACTAAAGATTCATACATTCATTAAATATTCATATTCATAAATCATTCATACATTCATTAAATCATTCATACATTCATACATTCAAAAAATCTTAACTTCAAAATCATTTTACTTAATAAATCTTTCAAACATTCTTTAAAATCTTATACATTCATTAAATCTTCATCATTCTTTAACATTAATAAATCTTTTATTTATTAAACATTATACTTTCTTAAATCTTAATCATTAAAATCATCAAACTTAAATAAATCATTCATAAAATCATTAAATCTTTTCTACATTCAATAAATCATTCAAACATTCAATAAATCATTCATCATCATTAATCATTCATACATAAACATTCATACATTCTTAAATCTTAAGCTTTGAAAACATTCATACTTTTTAAATCATTAAATTTTAAATCTTCAACATAATACATTCATCCTTTTTAAATTTTTTTAAAACATTTTAATCATTATACATTCATTAAATCATTCTTTATTCTTAAATTAAATAAACATTAAATTTTAAAATTTAAATTTAAACTTTCCAATTCATTAATCATTTTCATTCATTAAATCGTTCTCTTTAAAAACTTATACATTTTTAAATCTTTTATACATTCATTAAATCATCATACTTTCATTAAATTTTACATTAAAAAACCCAAAAAACATTAAATAAATCATTCTAAAATCATTAAATCATTCATACAAAGCATTCTTCATCATTAATCATTCATCCTTCTTAATCATTCAAATTCATTAAATCATTCATACTTATTCTTAAATATTTAACTTAAAAAATCATTCATCTTTAAAACCCATACATTCATTAAATCAATTTAAATTTTTAAAAATTTTAATTAAAAATTTAATTTTTTATTCATCCCTTCTTTAAAATTTATTATACTTTTCATAACTTCATAATTAAAATTCATACATTATTAATCTAATACTTTTATTAATCTTTCAAAATTTCTTTAAAATCTTATACAAAAGCACCCCTTTTTCATTAATATTCACATTATTAAATCTTTTAAAACATTTTTTTAAAAAATTATACATTCATTAAATCTTTTATAAAATTTTAAATACAAAACTTTCATAAATCTTCACATTAATAATCATCATAAATCATTAAATTTCATTATAAAATCATTAAATCTTCAAACAAAAAATTCAAATTCATTAAATTTATACATAATAATTCATCCCTTAAAAATTTTAAATTTTAAACTTTAAAATTTCATCATTAAATCTTTTACATTAAATAAATCATTCATCTTAATTCTACATTCATTAAATCCCCATTAAACATTCATACTTCATTAATCTTCTACTTTAAATAATCCTTTCATCCTTCTTTAAAATTTATTAAATTTTAAAAATTTCATTCTTTAAATTATTCATACATTCATTAAATCCATAATTTTATTAATTTCAAATTATTAATATCATACTTAAAAAATTTAACATTATTTATTCATCTTTTAAATTAAATATTTTACATTTTTTTTCCCCAACATTAATATTTTCCATTCATACATTCAATTAATTAAACATTAAATAAAATTAAACTTTATTAAACATTTACATTTCAAAACACACTTAAAATATTAAACATTATTAAACTTCATACATTCAAAATTTACAACACATTGCTTTCATTTAAATACATACATTCAAAACATTCTGCTTCATTCATTTTTTCTTAAATCTTCTCATTTCGAAACGCCCAAATCATTCAACCTTTTTACTCAAAACTTCATTAAACACAACTTTTTTCCCTTCACTTTCTCTTCAATTCATTCTCTTTCATTTAAAATTTAAAAAAACCAAATTCATTAAACATTTATTTCAATTGCTAATTAAAACACATCACAAAAAATTTTTTAAAATTCAAAAATCTTTAACTTTATTAAATTTAATAACATAACATACACAAAAATTTCATAAATTTAAAAAATCTTTCACATTAATAAATTTTAAAAATTCAAAAAATATTCAAAGTTAACATTATCATAAAATTCATACTTTCAAAATCATTCATTTTTGAAAATCTTCATACATTCATTAAATATTCTTTACATTCTTAAACCCAAACTAATTTATCCCTTTATTAAATCATTCAAACATTCTTAAATCTTCAACATTCTTTAAAATATTATCATTCAACATTAAATAAATCATTCACACATTATTAAATCATTCATACATTCAATAAATCATTCATACATTCATTAAATCTTTTATACATTCTTTAAATTTTAAAACATTCAACATTCATTAAATCTTTTATACTTATTAAATATAAAATTTTCATTAAATCTTAATACATTAAAACCCATCAAAAAACATTAAATAAATCATTCATAAAATCATTAAATCATTCATACAAAAATTCAACATTTTAAATCTTTCAACTTTAATACATTCATCCTTATTAATTATTCACATTCATTAAATCATTCATACATTCATTAAAAAATCATTTAACATTCAATAAATCATTCATCATTAATTAACATTAAAAATCAATAAAATCATTCAAAAAAAAATTTATACATTAATAATGCATACATTAACCCTTCTTTAAAAATTATTCATACTTTTCATAAATCATTCATACATTAAAGAATTCATACATTCATTAATCTCATCTTTTTATAATCATCTTTCATTTTTATTTTTCATTCTAATTAAAGCATTCAACTTATTAAATACCCCCACATTCATTAAATCTTTTATACATTCATTAAATCTTCATCATTAAAACAAATTTCTTTAAATTTTTTAACATTTTAAACCCAAAATTTTTTTAAAATCTTAAAACATTAATACATGCATAATAAATCTTTAAATAAACATTCATAAAATCATTAAATCATTCATCTTTTTTAAACCCCAATTCATTAAATCTTCATACATTAAAATTTCTCCCTTTAGTATTCTACTTATTAAATCATTCAAATTCATAAATCTTTCTACATTAAATAAATCATTAAAACATTCAAAAACATTCAAAATTTCAAAAAACTTAAAATAATCATTCCCCTTCTTAAATCATTCAAACATTCATTAAATCATTTTTACATTCATTAAATCGTTCATACATTAAAAATCTTTCATTCAAAAAATCATTCATCATTAATAAATTTTCTCATTATTAAATATTTAAACCTTTAAAATCTTCAAAATTTCATTCATACATTCATTAAATCTTTTAAAATTTTTAAACTTTAAACTTCATTAAATCGAAAAACATTAATACATTCATACTAAATAATTCCATTCATAAATCATTAAACATTCATCATTAAACATTAACATTCATTAAATCATTCATACATCATTAAATCATTTAACTTTCCCAAAATCGTTATACAAAAACATTCATACCTTCATTTCATTCGTACATTCTTTAAATTATTCATAATTTTTTTTAAAATTTTAACATTCAATAAATCATTCATCATTAATTCATACATTCTTAAATCTCAAAACATTCAACTTCTTAAATCTTTTTAACATTCATTAAATCATTATACTTTCATTAAATCTTAAAACATTAATAATCTTTAAAAAATTAAATAAATCATTCATACATTCATTAAATCATTCATACATTCATTAAATCATTAATTTTAAACTTCATACATTAAAACATTCATACATTCAAAATTTCACTTTTCATTAAAATTCATTAAATCTTAATATTTTAAAAAATCTTTCATAAACATTAAATCTTTTATACATTCATTAATTCTTCATAATTAAACATTAAACCCTTCATTAATTATCCATACTTTAAATAAATCATTAAATCATTAACCCCCTCAATAAATCATTCAAAATTTCTTTAAAATCATTCTACATTCAAAAATATTATACATTCATTAAATCATTTAAATTCAAAAATCTTTTCTCATTAAAATATTAAATATTCATTAATCATTCATACATCATTAATCATTATACTTTTCATTATACTTCATTAAATTTCACATTATAAATCAAAAAATTTCATTAAAAAAATTTCATTCATACATTCGATAAATCATTCATACTTTCATTAAATTTTTATACTTTAAAAATTCATACATTCATTAAAATTAACATTTTTAAAACCCCCTTCTTTAAAAACTTTCCCCAAATTAAAAACATTTAATTCATTAAATATTATTTTTAAAATCTTAATCATTAATAATACATCATAAATCTTCAATAAATCTTTCAACTCATTAAATTTTTCTACATTCAATAAATCATTAAACATTCATTAAATATTCATAATTCTTAAATCTTTCCAACATTAAAATTTCACCCCAAAAAATTTTTCAAAACTTAAAAAAATTTCTACATTCATTAAATTTAAAATTCAACATTAAATAAATCTTTTATACTTTCATTAAATCATTCATATTTTTAAAATCTTTCATCATTAAAGATTCTCATTCATTAAATCATTAAAATTTTTTAATAAATCATTAAACATTCTACCTTAAAAAAAATCATTCATACTTTTTAAAACATTCAACATTATTAAATCTTTCCCATACATTCATTAAATTCATTAATCATTCATACATTCATTAAATCATTATCATTCATTAAATCATTTTTATAAATCTTTTCAATTTAAAAAATATTCAAACATTCATTAAATCATTCATACATTTTTAAATTTAACTAATAATTCATATTCTTAAATCATTCAAACATTCATTAAATCATTCAACATTCATTAAATATTATCATTCATACATTAAATAAATCATTCAACCATTCATTAAATCATTCATTTTTTAAAAAAATTTTTCATTCATTAATAAATTATACATTCATTAAATCTTCATTAAAACATTCATAATTCATTAAATCATTTTACATTATTAAATCATTACTTTCATTAAATCTTAAAAAATTTTAATTAACAAAAATACATTCAACTTCTAAATCATTAAATCATTAACATTAAAACATTCAAATTAAAAAAAAATTTATACATCATTAAATCTTTTTAACATTCATTAAATCTTCATACTTAATACATTCATCCCTTCATTAATCATTTCATTAAAATTTTTTTTAAAACTTTTAACATTAAATAAATCATTCATCATTAATTCATACTTCATTAAATCAATCATTAAACATTCATACATTCATTAATCATTCATACATTCTTAAATCTTCAACATTAACTTTAAACCCTTTATTAAATCATTCAAACTTTAATTAAATCATTATACATTCATTAAATCTTCATCATTATACATTCAAAAAATCTTTTATCATTCTTAAATCATTAAATTTTATTAAACATTCATCATTAAAAATTAACATTCATTAAATCATTCATCTTTTAATTCTTTAAATCATTAACCCTTAAATAAATCATTCATACTTTTCATAAATCATTATACATTAAATTTCATACATTTTTAAACTCATTCATACTTTTTAAAACCTTCTTTCCCCTTTTAAACTCCCATACCCATTTTTCTAACTTTTATATTTCGTCCAAAAATGTTTGCAGTTTAATAATAAAACGGGTTTTTACATTATTGTCGGGGTTTTTTTTTGGGTATATTAACGGTAATCCGGGATTGTATTGAGGAAGGTTAAGGTTGGAACCCCAAGTGCGGGATGGGCCGTTTGGGCCCGGGGCCCAGGCACCACCGGATTCTTTTGTGGCATCTAGCCGCCCCAAAGACCCCCTTTCCCCACGCTACCCCTCCCCTCCGGTTTAGGGACGCCCCCTTTTAACGCTTTCCAGCCCCCTTTAAACGGCTGGGCAGCCACCCGACCCCGGACGATTCTGCCGGGGGCCCCGGGGCCGATCCTGGCCTCAAGGTTGCGGGCCTCGGACCCGGTACGCGTTACCCCAGCGTTGTTTGGACCCCAACCCCACCGGGATGTATTTCGCTGGCCCAACGCCTCAAAAGTTACTGTTTTCCGGCCCCCCTCAAACCTTCCCTTCCTTTCAGGTTACCTCCTCCCCAACTCCGGCCAAACCCGCCTCGGGAACGGGGGGCCCGGCCCCAATTCCGTTGATCCCGGATTTTTTACCCCCGTTGTCCCGTTGTTTTTTTTCCTTTCGTTTCCTTTTTTTTTCACCTTTTTCCTACTTTCATTTTTACGGGAACCTCCCCCTTTCCACCGGGGGCGTTTTTAACAGCGCCGCCCCCTTGCCGGGCCCCCCGCTCGGCTCGGGGGCCCCCCTTTCTTTTTTTTAAGGGGGCCTCCCTTTTTGCCCCCCAAACCCTTCGCCCCCCCCCTTCTTTGGGCCCCGGCCCAACCCGGGGAAAGGTACCCCCCCCCGGGGGGCCCTTCGGGCTCCGTGGAAAAACCGGGGGATAAAGGAAAGGGGGGGAACCGGCCCTTCCCCTTTGACCCTTTCCAGTCGCGGGGGTCGCTCTTACCGTACTGGGCTTTGGAACATTTATATGCCTGCACCCCACCCTTAAATGCCGGCAAATACATGCAAGTATACGGGGGC
>CAUIUS010000362.1:0-44084 GCA_961210405.1 Drosophila mercatorum | reverse complement strand
CCGACACGCACATACAGAGACGACTGTGAGGGGCGGCAGCTGATTTTCGAAATCAAAAAGCAGCGCACACAAAATGCGCAACATCCCGAAGCTGATCAGTCACACTCCCCCATCGCTGAGCGGGGCCCGAAGTTTTTTAAAAAGTACAGTTCGACGCGAGCTCATTTCTTCAAAACTTCCGAACTGAACGGATTTTATTTAAAGAGCTATGCTCGTTCGTTCCCTCCTGCTCAATTCTAAGCGTGGCTAAAAATTTCCCCCTTATTTTTTAACCCGTGGTCTCTTCCATTTTTCGAGCTTCTGATGGTCTGGGCGTTTACCCCCTTTTTTGCTTATTTTTAGCAACAACTATTTTTGTGGGTTTTGCGGTATGCGATTGAAACAATTTATCTATAAATCTGCGCCAACTTTTCCCTGTCAACTTAAGAGAAATAATCGTTTTACACACAATGAATGGTCGTTGGAAATATATTTATATTAATATGTTGACTATCCCAGTGCCAAAAAAAAATAAAACTAAATAAGTGAATTTGCTTAGCGCAAATAAATACTGGCAAATTTTTCTCTAATGTATGAAAATATCCCAACCCGGTGGGGGAATTTTTTTGCCTCCCGGGCCAGCTATGCCTCGACTATCCACACCAAAAAAATTAATAAGTCTTATATATAACAAAAGAATCTAAAATAAAAAACCCATGAAAAATCAATGAATTTTGCCCAAAAAGTTTTTTTTTAAAATTAACTCCGTCATTACGTGGAGCAGAAACCATTCATACAGTCCCCCAACAATGTCTTCGTACACTTGTAAAGTTAAATTTCACTGTCGAAAAAAGTAGTTTCTGGTTGTTTTTAACTTTTTTTTTTATGTAGACTAATAAATTAAACTTTTTTCTCGAAAAAATTAACAAAAAGAAAAAAATTTTTTATTTTTCATGTCCCTTACAGTCTAAAAACAAAAAAAAGTATATAAAAATGGCACCAATAAAGTCTTCGTTCATTAATAGATTCACAGGTTTTTTAACGATATTAAACTTTTTTTAGCTATTTCAATACTTTTTTGGGGAAACCTTTATTTTTAATAATTTTGCCTTAAGACGGTCTGGCATTGATTTTACCAGTTTCTCAGCATAACTGGGTTTTTTTTGTCCCATTCTTCTAAAAACCCCTGCTTTAATTGATTTTTTAAACGAAATATTATGTTTTCTTATATTTTGCTCCAATTTATTCCACATATGTTCAATGGGGTTCAAATCAGGGTTTTTGAGGTGGTGTTTTTAAAATGTGTGGAACATTGTAACCCAAAGTACATCTTCGTATTATGACAGTATGCGGGGTTCGTTGCCCTGTTGAAAGTAGAAACTTTTTGAAATTTCCCCTTCTTTTCGGCACTTGGCTTAAATTTCTTTTTTTAGGATATCGATGTAGGCCCCGAAATTTCCCTTATGCCCCCTATTATTTCCCGGTTTCCGACTCCACTGGCAGCCATACAGCCCCATACCATAACTCCGCCAAACCCCCGTGCTTCCCCAGTTTTTAAATTTTTATTTTTCGGGGTTAAAACTTCACCCGACTTTCTCCACACCCGGGGGTCTCCATCACATCCAAAAAAGTTGTATTTGGACTCGTCGGAGAATTAACGTTCCTCCAAAAACTCGGGGGGAGCGTTCAGATGCTCTCTGGCGAAGTCCCAAACCCCTTCTTCCCCCATTTGTTGCATTAACAAACGGTTTTTTGCGAGCTGACCGAGACTTATACCCGGCATCATTGATGGCTATCGTTTTTTCCGGGGTGGACGTTAATCTTCCGAGATTGAAGCAACTCTGCACTAATTTTTGGAGCACTTATAAAGCTGCACATAACCCTTGCCTGAAATAAGCTGTGAGCCACTGTAGATGCTTTGTCAAGCATATGCATATACTCTTTGTAGGCTGTGCACGGGATTGGTATTGAGATACCATAAAAAAGTAGACCGAATTACTTACTATACCACCAGTATACGGATTATAGATCAGAATTGCAAGCAAAGAGCAAATTTGCCCTCGAAAGCATAAAAGGAGTCTTTCACCAATTTCTATGAGGGTGTCGTTTCGTCAGTGAGAATAGAGGAAGAAGAGTTGATTGAAATCCTTAAAAATAATCCCCTTCCGGAAGCACGTCGCCAGTTACTCTATCAACCGGCGCGTTCTGTAGACAGTTACGCAAACTGGTCCAAATGTATGAGAATTTAGTTGTGCTGTGCCGAAAGCTCTCTTAGGGTCAAACAGCCTTGCAACAGCGCCAGATTTATACAGTTGACGAGCTAATCGCAGAAAGTGGCCCGATTGACAATATTTTTTTTTTATTTAAGTGTAGAACCTGTACAATCAAAACTTAGTACTATAACAACACATGTTTATATATATATATATATATATATATATATATACGGGCCAAACTCATTCGCATTGTGAGGAATTAAAGATAAATTAATTATAGTTTATATTACTTAAGGAATTAAAAGGTTTAAGGTGTTCCCAGCGTTTTCGCAAAGCCTTGCCGTTTAAGTCTTTAAACTAGACCCCTTGCAAGTAGGCTTCGGTGTCGTTGCAACCTATCCGATATCGGTTGTATGTCTGCCTATCTGCTCTTCAACAGTAGGCAGCTTGAGGTCTCTATGGAGGTAGAGCCGCGTATATACCAGGGAGAGTTAGTTACTTGGTTCTGCAGTACCTATATCGGTTTGTAGTTGGATTTGGCAGCAATCTCCAGATTTGCACTCCATAATTGACAATACTGAATCTAAGATTGCCGCTCTTCAATAAAAAAAGAAAACATAACCTGTTGAAATTGCGATACGCCAGGACATGTTTGGGAAAACTGTCTAGCAGAGCGTCGCATATTTTGTTGTGGGTGTGGTGCTCTTAATGTATATAAGCCACAATGTAAGGCCTGCAATCAGCGCTTGTCGGAAAACCGACCAAAGGGCGCGTCCAACAACACCAGGATGCTCTCAAAGATAAATTAATTGATACGGATGCAATTAAAAATTGTAATGCTCAATCGTATCGTCCTGTATTCAGGATGAAAAAGCACGCCCATGTATTTGCGTCCTTATCACGAACGACTTAAGAACTATTTAGAAATTAAACACAAGATCTTTAGCGAAATAAGTCCTTTAAGAACTAGAAGTGCTTTGCGCTGTAAGACTTATTATAAGAGCATTTACAAGGTTTGGGAAGTAGGGACCTACCATGCTAAGGACATTCAAAGCTGATGCCCGCTAATTTTCCCCTCTATCGAATCAGATTATCGGTGGTATAATGGTCGCAGCCCGACCATTTAAAAAGTAATTCGTTATCTTTAAATTGTGCGCGCACAGCAACCGCTGCGAAAGCTTTCGCATGGGCTTAAGCGAGGCTTGCGTCGTCAGCTGAGCCTTAAAGCTTTCGTCGCCAGCTGTGCCCTTGAAGGTTAACCGCGTGAGCAAGCGCGGCCAACTTGAAGAGGTTCCGAACTTTTGAGCCATAGAGGGGTATAAAAGAAGCGGAGAGCGAAATTGAGCTCTCTTCTCATTGTTGAAAAAGTAGCCTCCGTGGCTCTAAATTGCTGATAAATATTTAAATCAACTACTTTAACCACTTCGCCGATTTGGTCCGAGAGGTACTACTGATTACGATGTCGGCATCAAATATATCATATTTTCGACGAAACACCGCAACACCGATCTCGTCGTGGAGAGCCAGCAGCGGCTTGCAGTGATATATAATAATCATTAAAAGTGAAGTGAAAAAAAACAAAACAGAAAAAAGAATAAGTACTATAAAAAATAAATTACAACACTTACAAAAAAAAACAGTTGATAGATATAACACAAAAAAACAAGTAAGAAGACTCTAGTCGAGACCGCTCGACTAGGTATACCCTGAACCCTGCGAAAACCGCTATTCCGTGTATCCTCCGTTTGTTTTATATTCATATATATATGTATGTTCATATACAGCTGTTCTTGGGCTACTATTTGTATGACAATGTTATGGGAAATTAAATGCTGAATAACTTTTGTTCTAGACCAACGATTTTGATTAAACTTGTTTGGCGTAATCATGTCATCCATATGTATGTGGCATCCATATGTATATGGCACATGCCAAAGCACAAGTCTCTAGTATTTGATATACGGAAGTTACAAATTTGAGGCGAAGGGGCGTGGCACCCAAAATTTAACAAAAGCCGAAATTGCGTAAGGCTTACATAACACTAAATGCAAAATTTGAAGACTAGCTAGAAAGATGAATTAGATAGATTTTATAGCTGAATTTAGATTTTCGTTTTTAATCGATAACAATAAAACGATAACAGTTATCGAATTCTGAAACAAACTCGATATGCGCGACCTATACAGGGACCTACAAAAAAATTTGAAGTCTTTAGCTATTGTAAGTTCTGAGATCGACGCGTTCATACATACGGACAGCCGGACGGACGGACAGACGGACAGACATACGGACAGGGCTAAATCGACTCGGCTTGTCTCCCTGATCAAGAATATACATACTTTATGGGGTCTGCCACGCCTCCTTCTGCCTGTTACATACATTTCAACAAAACATTATACCCTGATTTCCCATTTTCAATGGGTTCAGGGTATAAAAATGTATGCATATATTAATGACGAAAAAGTATATTTATATTCTTGTGTGTATGTATGTAAATATGTGTAGTTAATCGTTTTATGTACTAATATTTCTGATTGCTCAAATAACCTTAAATTAATAGGAAAATGGGGCTTTGATGGCAGCTCTGGGCAGAGCGAATATAAACCAACATTTGAAAATAATAATGCAGAAGACAGCAATTTCTTTATCACATCATATGTCCTCTTCAATTAATTACCAATTCAAAGGATAATGAGGAGCACAAAATAATTTGGAAAACCTCGACCTTTCTCCACCCGCTATTGCCGCCCTATACGGATTCAGTTTCAAAAGGAATCCGTTCTTTTACATTAAAACAAAATTCACGAACTGGCTCCTACTGAATTCTAAACAGTTACCAACCGCAAATTTGTTGTCGATCACATTCTTATGCTAACTATGGTATATGGCAAAGTGTGCAATGCCCTTACTGAAACCTCATCTGCAAAATGCTACATATGCCAAGCTAAGCCGACAGAGATGAATGATATCGACAACTGCTTACAAGAACAAGTTCAAACAGATCGCTACGAATTTGGATTGTCTCCATTACATTCCTACATTCGATTTTTCATTTCACGATTTCACGTTTCATATAGACTCGAAATAAAACAGTGGCAAGTAAGGGGCGCAGAAAATAAACAACAATTTCTACGAAGGAACCAAAGTATTTAGTGCGAATTTCGTAACAAAATGGGTTTAATTGTTGACAAACCAACAGGTGGAAGTGGATCCTCAAATGATGGGAACACTGCAAGAAGATTTTTCAATGAAGCCCAAGTGTCTGCTGAAATAATTGGCATAGAAAAACACCTTATCATCAGGTTATAAAATTAATGTAAAAAAATTTCGAGAATTGGCTCTAGCTACTGCTCGAGAACTAACAACTAAGTATTCCTGGTACTATATTCTTCCCTCGGTTCACAAATTTTGAAAAAGAAATCAAATTAACGCAATTACCATCCTTAGAAGAAAAAATATTAAAGAATGCTGTACGGGTTTTGTAGTAGAGCTGGTCAAACAGTTGAAGCAAAGGTAAATATTTTCATTATTTTTAATTATTTCAGGTTGCCGGACAACTTTACTAAAAAACATTTTGACATTTAAAAAAACATACCTTTAATTCTGGAGTATTTTAATACTCCTAGTAGTGATCAAATTGAACGTTAGTACAAAGAAGTTAGGCTAGTACAATGGGAAATGTCGACGACACGGTAAAGTTCTGAAATGAAGTACTAAAATACCGGGATTCTGACGGAAACTGCAGATTTAATGAATTGGCTTTAGTTGCTCTGCAAATCTTGTCACTGCCTTGGTCGAATGCCGAAGTAGAGAGGGTTTTTAGCCAAGTCAACTTGGTAAAATCTAAAATCCGAAATAGGATGAATTTTGATCCGTTAAGCGCTATATTAAGCATAAGATTCATATTTATATATTTTTGAAAATTAGAAATTAACTTATGTACATGTATTTTAGGTATAGACTGCACCGACTTAACAAATGTCGTCATAATTACCAACTACCACCCAGCTGTCTAAATACAATAAATCAACGAGACTACTATCCGACCGATACGTTAGAAGATAATGGCGATATTTTATTGGGTGGACTATTATAATTAAAATACTGATTAATGTATAAAATATAGTGAGTAATATGAGTGAATTTCTTGTTTTCGTCTTAAATTAATAAAAAATAAAATTTATAAAAATCGCCTTTTAGACTTTTTTCCCGGGATTCAGCTTGTTTTATTCGCAGATCTAGCTATTTTAGGCAAAATAAATGGCATCATTGCTTGTGTGTGCATAATGCATATAATGCTTGGGCTAAACGCCCGACCATCAAAAGTTTGAATATGATGGAAGTTACTCAGAGCGTTATTCGCCGAGACCACGCATGAAATAAAATAAATGGGAATTTTTAGGCACTGAACCAAACGCTTAGAATTGAGCAGGAGGCGAACGAACGAGCATAGCTCTAACTACACATCCGTTCAGTTCAGAAGTTTTCGAAGAAATGAGCTCGCGTCGAACTGTACTTAAAACACTTTCGGCTCTGCTCAGCGATCGGCGAGTGTGACTGATCAGCTTCGTGTATGTTGCGCATGTGTGTGTGCGCTGTGCCGATTTCGAAAATCGGCTGCCGCCTTCACAGTCGTCTCTGTATGTGTGCGTGTCGGTGGGTGAGTGTCGGTGTGTGCGTATCGGTGTATGCGTTTGTCCGTGTGTATGCGAATGTTGTGCATACGCACAGTGTTGTTTATTTAGCCATTTTCCAGTTGATTGTGCCGTTTTGCAAACGGATATATTGTGAGATAGCGGCAAGCGGAATTTATAGTTGTATTGATGTATGGAATGGCTATAGTTTAGAGTGAGCCAAATGTGGAAAAGATGAAAATTGTATTATTTTCCAAGAAATCAATGTTGTTTAATCATCGGTATTCATAGCAAGAGATAGGATTAAAGAAGAAAATCATTTCTGGACAACCAGAATGGAATGAAATGCATATAAATACATACATATGTATGTACATGAATATAAAATATATTTCAATGATTATCGTGAAATTCACATCGATAAACAACAGGCAAAAGCATACAAGTCAATATCACAATTTATTGTATAGAAAGCCAAAGACTCAACCAAAGGCTACCCATGGTGACACAGCATGTACGCAGTTGTGCATGCTCATAAACATGTAGGTTTTTGTGCATGTGTGCGAGCGTATAAACAAGCAGATAAACATCAACGCATGTGTGTATAAAAGTGTATGTATATATACATGTACGCATGTGTGCGAGCGTATAAACATGTACGTATGCACGCATGGGTGCAAGCGGATCAACATCTTCATGTGTGCTAGTGTGCGAGCGTATAAACGTGAACGCATGTGTATGTGTATAAACATGTACGCATGGGTGCGAGTTTATATACATGTGCGCATGTGTGCCAGTGTGCGAGCGTATGAACATGCATGTACGCAAGTGTAAGTGCGTATATACATGTAAGCATGGGTGTATAAACATGTAGGCATTTGTGCATGTGTGTGGGCACATCGGGGTGGCTGTCGTCGGTTGCGCTATTTTGTAGCGCAGCTTCAATGTGGCTTGCCTGTGTAGTTCTGTGAATGCTTCGCGCGGGTACCTTTCTGCGGCTATAAAAGCGCGCACCACAGAGCAACGAGTAGCCATTCAGATGGCTCGCTTTCTGACGAACGTTTCGACGTTGTCATATAAATTTTTTAAAATTTATTTTTGTTTACCCACAACAACTTTTTATTTTTGATGGGTTAAACTCGCAGCAGTGCTCCAACATTTTGATAAAAATAGCTGCTTGCGACGATTGACAAATTAAATTTATTTTCTTTGAGGAGAAAATCGCCAAAATATTTATATGCCACAATATTTCAATATATTTTAATTTTGTGGCAAAAAACGAAAAAATTAAAGGCTGCTCAGTACAATAGCAGGAGCTTTCGGTTAAAAGTAAAATAAACCGAGCAAACCAATAGGTTGTATGAGAAAACACATATTTTGGATAATTCCAATGAATTATTGACGAATTATGCTCAATTTATTTATATTTAAATTATTGATTGATGATGAATTTTGTGTGGGCAGGAGGAAGACCCATTCGTTATGCTAACTAGATTATACGATGGCGACTATTCGACTTTTTGTTTGAATGTTTATTAATTAAAAGAATGTCGAAATGCATTTACGTTTTTAATGTAATTTTTATATTTTTGATGGTTGGATGACAACTAGGTTTATATGATGTTTTGTTGTTTTTTTGCCAACGATTGTATCTTCATTTGAAAAGCAATATCTCGAGATTAAGCATTTTTGTAAGTGATGGTGATAATTCAATTTACACATTAGATTGTTATTGTTATTGCTCCATCAGTGCAATATATTTCGTATCGCAGCATTTACATTAAAGCTCCAACATAAAACCTGGTCCTGATCGACGGCATTGTCAATGTGATATATTCCATTCAATAATTTTGACTATTTCTTAATCTGTTCTGCTTTTATAAAATTTATTGCGTGCTTCTGACGCGTTTTGCCGAAGGCATCCAATAATTTAAAATTATATATTATCTGGGAGCTGTACTAACGTCTTTTTCCTGGGTATTTTGATGTCACTGAAGCTAGCGTTAAGCTAGACCAATATTTTAGAGCAAACGGTATAGTCTGCTTGCTCACGTCTTTTTACAGACTGAAATGAAAACTCTGTCAATTGCCAATTTATTGGTTTCAGTATGATTAGAATAGTCGAAGTATTCCGCTTGGACTGACACTCTTTCTAGTAGCTCTCTAGCCACCACTTCCAACTGGTGCAATGGTAACTTTTACGTTCGTCTTCCTCAGGCTTTGTGAAGACTCCATCTTTTAATGCTTGGATCGACTTCGTTCCGTGCTTTGGTTATGCTTTTGCTGTAATGAAAGTTACTTTCACACATTTTAGCTAGATCCCGATTAAAGTGGGGAAGAAGCTTTCCTCTTTGGAAAGCGATTGGATCTATTGTTTCCTTGCTTGCTACTACTTTTTATACTTTTTAGCGCAGAGATATGAAGGATCATTCTGCATTGGCGAAATTATCATTATTGCGCGTTTGGCGAGTTTTTTCAGTTGTTTTCTTTGAAGCCTTGACTTCTTACCAAAGCTAATGCCTATACTTATTCTTTTGTGGTTGGTGTGCATTCTGGAAGTATTGCGAAGAGGAAAAGAGGAAATATTGGATATATTTATTGGTCTTAATAGAACTTTATTAAACAAGCATAAAAAGTCTAAAATCCACGAATGACAACAGACGACTGAATGAGTCTTAGATTATCTGTTCGGTAGTTACATAAATTTTCCAGTCATCAATATTTTTGTGAAGAATTTAACGCTTTCTTCGCGTTTGACTGAGTCATGGGTATTTTATATTTACGCTCGATCGAGAAATCCATGCGTATCGAGCGCTCCACCGAGGTGGTTGATTTTCATTCAGATCTCCAAGATCTCAATTTTTTTGTATTTTGATTATTTGATTAAGCGAGCGATTTATGTTAAAAATTTGGAATTACTTAGTGAATTTTTGTTGGGTTTTGCAGCCACTCAAAGTCACAGTATCGAAACTCGTATCCGCATATCTGTTAGTTGATGTATGTAAGAGTGTATAATATGTATGCGTGTACTAGTTTTTTTCATTAATGCACTCCTACATTTTTTTGCCTAGCCTTTATTACTGGGCATTTAGGGGAATGAGTGCTTGTTATTTTCCATATTTCGGTTCTACTTACAACATGCTAATGGTTATTTAATTCGTAATTTTCTAGAAAATTAATAGTTTTCCAACATATTTCAGCTTATAGAGCGATTTTTGTTCCAGATAGTCGAGAACCAAAGTCAACTTAAGTCTTTGATTTTTCCTCCAAAGATTTAACTATTTATTTAGGTTAAAGAAAATCAATTTTGTGGCCTACATAAAAAGTTTAGTAACTGTGGTGGGTAAATTGAGCAAGATATTAACTATTGTCAATATTTTTTTGTTTTATTTTAAGAAGAATAAAACAGAGTTTAATAAAAATCAATTTTAGCTCTAGCTCGAACAATATACAGTGTGCGTCATTTAAAATCGTACACCTTAAGAAATTTCATATTTCTTTCTTTCACATTACGTCGTCAGGCTCAGTACACTTCCCATTGGGATCCCGGTGGGGAGGGAGGTTCTTCCCATGTGGCGACGACGGTTGGGACTTATCTGGGACGACAGCAGTCGCCCAATCTTGCCGGGAGTCACCACTGCAAAGCTTGGTGTGAGTGTGCGTATGGATATGTTACTATGTATGGTTTCAATGCACGAAACCAGTTGCACTCTTACTACTCTACTTTTGCTCCGACTATCCTGAGACGATGAGTGACACACGAAGGCCTCTTCCAGTTATATTATGATGTTATTGTTATGGTTGATATTTGTAAGTCCGTTCTTCAAGTCCAGCCGTGCACTGTAATGAATCAGAGAGAATGATACCATATTTGAGAACGATGATGTTGTGGCCACAGCACAGCTGTTTGTCCGATCTCTGATATCTGTTAACCGATCCGCCGATCCGCTTCCTGACTCGATGATATTTTGTACAGGATACACGTGTCAGGTTACATTTGCACTGTGTCGAAGTCGATGAAGCCCGATGTTGTGTTAGTTTGTGTTGCAACTTATAACTGAGGTTTTTGATTAGTTTGCTTTTTTTTCAACGTCAACGCTCAGTAGGACTCAGTACATATAGTCAGTATCAGCGTGGAGCCTACTTTCAGGTAGCAGCAAAGTTCTTTTATTTTCCGCTTGCCTATCGAACCAACGCCACTACAATATTTATTTAGCTGCAGTCAAATAAAAGACACATACAGTTCCTTTTGCAAAGGTTTCACTTTTCAATTGATATTTATGCACGTTATTGCGCTAGTAGATGTACTTAAAAAAGTGACATTTGCCAAAGTGATTTTTCATTATTCTACTGTTCTCTTTTGTCATTGTGTCTTTTGTATCTACTTCTTTCATTGAAGTATCGATAACCAACAAGAGCAACGAGTAGCCATTCAGATGGCTCGCTTTCTGACGAACGTTGCGACGTTGTCATATAAATTTTTTAAAATTTATTTTTGTTTACCCACAACAACTTTTTATTTTTGATGGGTTAAACTCGCAGCAGTGCTCCAACATTTTGATAAAAATAGCTGCTTGCGACGATTGGCAAATTAAATTTATTTTCTTTGAGGAGAAAATCGCCAAAATATTTATATGCCACAATATTTCAATATATTTTAATTATGTGGCAAAAACGAAAAAATTAGAGGCTGCTCAGTACAATAGCAGGAGCTTTCGGTTAAAAGTGTAATAAACCGAGCAAACCAATAGGTTGTATGAGAAAACACATATTTTGGATAATTCCAATGAATTATTGACGAATTATGCTCAATTTATTTATATTTAAATTATTGATTGATGATGAATTTTGTGTGGGCAGGAGGAAGACCCATTCGTTATGCTAACTAGATTATACGATGGCGACTATTCGACTTTTTGTTTGAATGTTTATTAATTAAAAGAATGTCGAAATGCATTTACGTTTTTAATGTAATTTTTATATTTTTGATGGTTGGATGACAACTAGGTTTATATGATGTTTTTGTTGTTTCTTTTGCCAACGATTGTATCTTCATCTGAAAAGCAATATCTCGAGATTAAGCATTTTTGTAAGTGATGGTGATAATTCAATTTACACATTAGATTGTTATTGTTATTGCTCCATCAGTGCAATATATTTCGTATCGCAGCATTTACATTAAAGCTCCAACATAAAACCTGGTCCTGATCGACGGCATTGTCAATGTGATATATTCCATTCAATAATTTTGACTATTTCTTAATCTGTTCTGCTTTTATAAAATTTATTGCGTGCTTCTGACGCGTTTTGCCGAAGGCATCCAATAACTTAAAATTATATATTATCTGGGAGCTGTACTAACGTCTTTTTCCTGGGTATTTTGATGTCACTGAAGCTAGCGTTAAGCTAGACCCATATTTTAGAGCAAAAGGTATAGTCGCTTGCGCACGTCTTTTTTACAGACTGAAATGAAAACTCTGTCAATTGCCAGAAAGTTATTTTCTCACACATTTTAGCTAGATTCCGATTAAAGTGGGGAAGAAGCTTTCCTCTTTTGGAAAGCGATTGGATCTATTGTTTCCTTGCTTGCTTTGTTACTACTACTTTTTATACTTTTTTAGCGCAGAGATATGAAGGATCATTCTGCATTGGCGAAATTATCATTATTGCGCGTTTGGCGAGTTTTTTCAGTTGTTTTCTTTGAAGCCTTGACTTCTTACCAAAGCAAATGCCTATACTTATTCTTTTGTGGTTGGTGTGCATTCTGGAAGTATTGCGAAGAGGAAAAGAGGAAATATTGGATATATTTATTGGTCTTAATAGAACTTTATTAAACAAGCATAAAAAGTCTAAAATCCACGAATGACAACAGACGACTGAATGAGTCTTAGATTATCTGTTCGGTAGTTACATAAATTTTCCAGTCATCAATATTTTTGTGAAGAATTTAACGCTTTCTTCGCGTTTGACTGAGTCATGGGTATTTTATATTTACGCTCGATCGAGAAATCCATGCGTATCGAGCGCTCCACCGAGGTGGTTGATTTTCATTCAGATCTCCAAGATCTCAATTCTTTTTGTATTTTGATTATTTGATTAAGCGAGCGATTTATGTTAAAAATTTGGAATTACTTAGTGAATTTTTGTTGGGTTTGCAGCCACTCAAAGTCACAGTATCGAAACTCGTATCCGCATATCTGTTAGTTGATGTATGTAAGAGTGTATAATATGTATGCGTGTACTAGTTTTTTTCATTAATGCACTCCTACATTTTTTTGCCTAGCCTTTATTACTGGGCATTTAGGGGAATGAGTGCTTGTTATTTTCCATATTTCGGTTCTACTTACAACATGCTAATGGTTATTTAATTCGTAATTTTCTAGAAAATTAATAGTTTTCCAACATATTTCAGCTTATAGAGCGATTTTTGTTCCAGATAGTCGAGAACCAAAGTCAACTTAAGTCTTTGATTTTTCCTCCAAAGATTTAACTATTTATTTAGGTTAAAGAAAATCAATTTTGTGGCCTACATAAAAAGTTTAGTAACTGTGGTGGGTAAATTGAGCAAGATATTAACTATTGTCAATATTTTTTTGTTTTATTTTAAGAAGAATAAAACAGAGTTTAATAAAAATCAATTTTAGCTCTAGCTCGAACAATATACAGTGTGCGTCATTTAAAATCGTACACCTTAAGAAATTTCATATTTCTTTCTTTCACATTACGTCGTCAGGCTCAGTACACTTCCCATTGGGATCCCGGTGGGGAGGGAGGTTCTTCCCATGTGGCGACGACGGTTGGGACTTATCTGGGACGACAGCAGTCGCCCAATCTTGCCGGGAGTCACCACTGCAAAGCTTGGTGTGAGTGTGCGTATGGATATGTTACTATGTATGGTTTCAATGCACGAAACCAGTTGCACTCTTACTACTCTACTTTTGCTCCGACTATCCTGAGACGATGAGTGACACACGAAGGCCTCTTCCAGTTATATTATGATGTTATTGTTATGGTTGATATTTGTAAGTCCGTTCTTCAAGTCCAGCCGTGCACTGTAATGAATCAGAGAGAATGATACCATATTTGAGAACGATGATGTTGTGGCCACAGCACAGCTGTTTGTCCGATCTCTGATATCTGTTAACCGATCCGCCGATCCGCTTCCTGACTCGATGATATTTTGTACAGGATACACGTGTCAGGTTACATTTGCACTGTGTCGAAGTCGATGAAGCCCGATGTTGTGTTAGTTTGTGTTGCAACTTATAACTGAGGTTTTTGATTAGTTTGCTTTTTTTTCAACGTCAACGCTCAGTAGGACTCAGTACATATAGTCAGTATCAGCGTGGAGCCTACTTTCAGGTAGCAGCAAAGTTCTTTTATTTTCCGCTTGCCTATCGAACCAACGCCACTACAATATTTATTTAGCTGCAGTCAAATAAAAGACACATACAGTTCCTTTTGCAAAGGTTTCACTTTTCAATTGATATTTATGCACGTTATTGCGCTAGTAGATGTACTTAAAAAAGTGACATTTGCCAAAGTGATTTTTCATTATTCTACTGTTCTCTTTTGTCATTGTGTCTTTTGTATCTACTTCTTTCATTGAAGTATCGATAACCAACAAGAGCAACGAGTAGCCATTCAGATGGCTCGCTTTCTGACGAACGTTGCGACGTTGTCATATAAATTTTTTAAAATTTATTTTTGTTTACCCACAACAACTTTTTATTTTTGATGGGTTAAACTCGCAGCAGTGCTCCAACATTTTGATAAAAATAGCTGCTTGCGACGATTGGCAAATTAAATTTATTTTCTTTGAGGAGAAAATCGCCAAAATATTTATATGCCACAATATTTCAATATATTTTAATTATGTGGCAAAAACGAAAAATTAGAGGCTGCTCAGTACAATAGCAGGAGCTTTCGGTTAAAAGTGTAATAAACCGAGCAAACCAATAGGTTGTATGAGAAAACACATATTTTGGATAATTCCAATGAATTATTGACGAATTATGCTCAATTTATTTATATTTAAATTATTGATTGATGATGAATTTTGTGTGGGCAGGAGGAAGACCCATTCGTTATGCTAACTAGATTATACGATGGCGACTATTCGACTTTTTGTTTGAATGTTTATTAATTAAAAGAATGTCGAAATGCATTTACGTTTTTAATGTAATTTTTATATTTTTGATGGTTGGATGACAACTAGGTTTATATGATGTTTTTGTTGTTTCTTTTGCCAACGATTGTATCTTCATCTGAAAAGCAATATCTCGAGATTAAGCATTTTTGTAAGTGATGGTGATAATTCAATTTACACATTAGATTGTTATTGTTATTGCTCCATCAGTGCAATATATTTCGTATCGCAGCATTTACATTAAAGCTCCAACATAAAACCTGGTCCTGATCGACGGCATTGTCAATGTGATATATTCCATTCAATAATTTTGACTATTTCTTAATCTGTTCTGCTTTTATAAAATTTATTGCGTGCTTCTCACGCGTTTTGCCGAAGGCATCCAATAACTTAAAATTATATATTATCTGGGAGCTGTACTAACGTCTTTTTCCTGGGTATTTTGATGTCACTGAAGCTAGCGTTAAGCTAGACCCATATTTTAGAGCAAAGGTATAGTTCGCTTGCGCACGTCTTTTTACAGACTGAAATGAAAACTCTGTCAATTGCCAGAAAGTTATTTTCTCACACATTTTAGCTAGATTCCGATTAAAGTGGGGAAGAAGCTTTCCTCTTTGGAAAGCGATTGGATCTATTGTTTCCTTGCTTGCTTTGTTACTACTACTTTTTATACTTTTTTAGCGCAGAGATATGAAGGATCATTCTGCATTGGCGAAATTATCATTATTGCGCGTTTGGCGAGTTTTTTCAGTTGTTTTCTTTGAAGCCTTGACTTCTTACCAAAGCAAATGCCTATACTTATTCTTTTGTGGTTGGTGTGCATTCTGGAAGTATTGCGAAGAGGAAAAGAGGAAATATTGGATATATTTATTGGTCTTAATAGAACTTTATTAAACAAGCATAAAAAGTCTAAAATCCACGAATGACAACAGACGACTGAATGAGTCTTAGATTATCTGTTCGGTAGTTACACAAATTTTCCAGTCATCAATATTTTTGTGAAGAATTTAACGCTTTCTTCCCGTTTGACAGAGTCATGGATATTTTATATTTACGCTCGATCGAGAAATCCATGCGTATCGAGCGCTCCACCGAGGTGGTTGATTTTCATTCAGGTCTGCAAGATCCATATAGTTTGATGGAACCTGACCCGCAAATGTCATGTAATGTTAAAACGAAAAATACATTTTAACCCATGCACCTAAAAGGTGGATAATTTCTGGATAACTCCAATGAATTATCGGCGAAGTATGGTCAATTCTTTTTGTATTTTGATTATTTGATTAAGCGAGCGAGCGATTTATGTTAAAAATTTGGAATCGCTTAGTGCATTTTTTTGGGTTTTGCAGCCACTCAAAGTCACAGTATCGAAACACGTATCCGCATGAGCTCGCCACTGTTCCTGAGACGATGAGTGGCACACGAAGGCCTCTTCCAGTTGTTGTGTTGTAATGTTATTGTTGTGGTTGATATTTGCATATTTACGTTCTTTTATTTTCCACTTGGCTATCGAACCAACGCCACTACAACTTTTATTTAACTCTACTCAAATAAAAGACATACAGTTCCTTTTGCAAAGGTTTCACTTTTCAATTGATATTTATGCACGTTATTGCGTTAGTAGATGTACTTAAAAAAGTGACATTTGCCAAAGTGATTTTTCATTATTCTACTGTTCTCTTTTGTCATTGTGTCTTTTGTATCTACTTCTTTCATTGAAGTATCGATAACCAACAAGAGCAACGAGTAGCCATTCAGATGGCTCGCTTTCTGACGAACGTTGCGACGTTGTCATAAAAATTTTTTTAAAATTTATTTTTGTTTACCCACAACAACTTTTTATTTTTGATGGGTTAAACTCGCAGCAGTGCTCCAACATTTTGATAAAAATAGCTGCTTGCGACGATTGGCAAATTAAATTTATTTTCTTTGAGGAGAAAATCGCCAAAATATTTATATGCCACAATATTTCAATATATTTTAATTTTGTGGCAAAAAACGAAAAAATTAGAGGCTGCTCAGTACAATAGCAGGAGCTTTCGGTTAAAAGTGTAATAAACCGAGCAAACCAATAGGTTGTATGAGAAAACACATATTTTGGATAATTCCAATGAATTATTGACGAATTATGCTCAATTTATTTATATTTAAATTATTGATTGATGATGAATTTTGTGTGGGCAGGAGGAAGACCCATTCGTTATGCTAACTAGATTATACGATGGCGACTATTCGACTTTTTGTTTGAATGTTTATTAATTAAAAGAATGTCGAAATGCATTTACGTTTTTAATGTAATTTTTATATTTTTGATGGTTGGATGACAACTAGGTTTATATGATGTTTTTGTTGTTTCTTTTGCCAACGATTGTATCTTCATCTGAAAAGCAATATCTCGAGATTAAGCATTTTTGTAAGTGATGGTGATAATTCAATTTACACATTAGATTGTTATTGTTATTGCTCCATCAGTGCAATATATTTCGTATCGCAGCATTTACATTAAAGCTCCAACATAAAACCTGGTCCTGATCGACGGCATTGTCAATGTGATATATTCCATTCAATAATTTTGACTATTTCTTAATCTGTTCTGCTTTTATAAAATTTATTGCGTGCTTCTGACGCGTTTTGCCGAAGGCATCCAATAACTTAAAATTATATATTATCTGGGAGCTGTACTAACGTCTTTTTCCTGGGTATTTTGATGTCACTGAAGCTAGCGTTAAGCTAGACCCATATTTTAGAGCAAAAGGTATAGTCTGCTTGCGCACGTCTTTTTACAGACTGAAATGAAAACTCTGTCAATTGCCAGAAAGTTATTTTCTCACACATTTTAGCTAGATTCCGATTAAAGTGGGGAAGAAGCTTTCCTCTGTTGGAAAGCGATTGGATCTATTGTTTCCTTGCTTGCTTTGTTACTACTACTTTTTATACTTTTTAGCGCAGAGATATGAAGGATCATTCTGCATTGGCGAAATTATCATTATTGCGCGTTTGGCGAGTTTTTCAGTTGTTTTCTTTGAAGCCTTGACTTCTTACCAAAGCTAATGCCTATACTTATTCTTTTGTGGTTGGTGTGCATTCTGGAAGTATTGCGAAGAGGAAAAGAGGAAATATTGGATATATTTATTGGTCTTAATAGAAATTTATTAAACAAGCATAAATGACAACAGACGACTGAATGAGTCTTAGATTATCTGTTCGGTAGTTACACAAATTTTCCAGTCATCAATATTTTTGTGAAGAATTTAACGCTTTCTTCCCGTTTGACAGAGTCATGGATATTTTATATTTACGCTCGATCGAGAAATCCATGCGTATCGAGCGCTCCACCGAGGTGGTTGATTTTCATTCAGATCTGCAAGATCTCAATTCTTTTTGTATTTTGATTATTTGATTAAGCGAGCGATTTATGTTAAAAATTTGGAATTACTTAGTGAATTTTTGTTGGGTTTTGCAGCCACTCAAAGTCACAGTATCGAAACTCGTATCCGCATATCTGTTAGTTGATGTATGTAAGAGTGTATAATATGTATGCGTGTACTAGTTTTTTTCATTAATGCACTCCTACATTTTTTTGCCTAGCCTTTATTACTGGGCATTTAGGGGAATGAGTGCTTGTTATTTTCCATATTTCGGTTCTACTTACAACATGCTAATGGTTATTTAATTCGTAATTTTCAAGAAAATTAATAGTTTTCCAACATCTTTCAGCTTATAGAGCGATTTTTGTTCCAGATAGTCGAGAACCAAAGTCAACTTAAGTCTTTGATTTTTCCTCCAAAGATTTAACTATTTATTTAGGTTAAAGAAAATCAATTTTGTGGCCTACATAAAAAAGTTTAGTAACTGTGGTGGGTAAATTGAGCAAGATATTAACTATTGTCAATATTTTTTTGTTTTATTTTAAGAAGAATAAAACAGAGTTTAATAAAAATCAATTTTAGCTCTAGCTCGAACAATATACAGTGTGCGTCATTTAAAATCGTACACCTTAAGAAATTTCATATTTCTTTCTTTCACATTACGTCGTCAGGCTCAGTACACTTCCCATTGGGATCCCGGTGGGGAGGGAGGTTCTTCCCCATGTGGCGACGACGGTTGGGACTTATCTGGGACGACAGCAGTCGCCCAATCTTGCCGGGAGTCACCACTGCAAAGCTTGGTGTGAGTGTGCGTATGGATATGTTACTATGTATGGTTTCAATGCACGAAACCAGTTGCACTCTTACTACTCTACTTTTGCTCCGACTATCCTGAGACGATGAGTGACACACGAAGGCCTCTTCCAGTTATATTATGATGTTATTGTTATGGTTGATATTTGTAAGTCCGTTCTTCAAGTCCAGCCGTGCACTGTAATGAATCAGAGAGAATGATACCATATTTGAGAACGATGATGTTGTGGCCACAGCACAGCTGTTTGTCCGATCTCTGATATCTGTTAACCGATCCGCCGATCCGCTTCCTGACTCGATGATATTTTGTACAGGATACACGTGTCAGGTTACATTTGCACTGTGTCGAAGTCGATGAAGCCCGATGTTGTGTTAGTTTGTGTTGCAACTTATAACTGAGGTTTTTGATTAGTTTGCTTTTTTTCAACGTCAACGCTCAGTAGGACTCAGTACATATAGTCAGTATCAGCGTGGAGCCTACTTTCAGGTAGCAGCAAAGTTCTTTTATTTTCCGCTTGCCTATCGAACCAACGCCACTACAATATTTATTTAGCTGCAGTCAAATAAAAGACACATACAGTTCCTTTTGCAAAGGTTTCACTTTTCAATTGATATTTATGCACGTTATTGCGCTAGTAGATGTACTTAAAAAGTGACATTTGCCAAAGTGATTTTTCATTATTCTACTGTTCTCTTTGTCATTGTGTCTTTTGTATCTACTTCTTTCATTGAAGTATCGATAACCAACAAGAGCAACGAGTAGCCATTCAGATGGCTCGCTTTCTGACGAACGTTGCGACGTTGTCATATAAATTTTTTAAAATTTATTTTTGTTTACCCACAACAACTTTTTATTTTTGATGGGTTAAACTCGCAGCAGTGCTCCAACATTTTGATAAAAATAGCTGCTTGCGACGATTGGCAAATTAAATTTATTTTCTTTGAGGAGAAAATCGCCAAAATATTTATATGCCACAATATTTCAATATATTTTAATTTTGTGGCAAAAACGAAAAAATTAGAGGCTGCTCAGTACAATAGCAGGAGCTTTCGGTTAAAAGTGAAATAAACCGAGCAAACCAATAGGTTGTATGAGAAAACACATATTTTGGATAATTCCAATGAATTGACGAATTATGCTCAATTTATTTATATTTAAATTATTTAAATTATTGATTTTAATGTAATTTTTATATTTTTGATGGTTGGATGACAACTAGGTTTATATGATGTTTTTGTTGTTTCTTTTGCCAACGATTGTATCTTCATCTGAAAAGCAATATCTCGAGATTAAGCATTTTTGTAAGTGATGGTGATAATTCAATTTACACATTAGATTGTAGTTATTGCTCCATCAGTGCAATATATTTCGTATCGCAGCATTTACATTAAAGCTTCAACATAAACCTTCTGGTCCTGATCGACGGCATTGTCAATGGGATATATTCCATTCAATCATTTTGACTATTTCTTAATCTGTTCTGCTTTTATAAAATTTATTGCGTGCTTCTGACGCGTTTTGCCGAAGGCATCCAATAACTTAAAATTATATATTATCTGGGAGCTGTACTAACGTCTTTTTCCTGGGTATTTTGATGTCACTGAAGCTAGCGTTAAGCTAGACCCATATTTTATAGCAAACGGTATAGTTCGCTTACGCACGTCTTTTTAAAGACTGAAATGAAAACTCTGTCAATTGCCAATTTATTGGTTTCAGTATGATTAGAATAGTCGAAGTATTCCGCTTGGACTGACACTCTTTCTAGTAGTTCTCTAGCCACCGCTTCTGGTGCAATGGTAACTGGTGCAATCGTAACTTTTACGTTCGTCTTCCTCAGGCTTTGTGAAGACTCCATCTTTTTAATGCTTGGATCGACTTCGTTCCGTGCTTTGGTTATGCTTTTGCTGTAATGAAAGTTACTTTCTCACACATTTTAGCTAGATTCCGATTAAAGTGGGGAAGAAGCTTTCCTCTTTTGGAAAGCGATTGGATCTATTGTTTCCTTGCTTGCTTTGTTACTACTACTTTTTATACTTTTTTAGCGCAGAGATATGAAGGATCATTCTGCATTGGCGAAATTATCATTATTGCGCGTTTGGCGAGTTTTTTCAGTTGTTTTCTTTTGAAGCCTTGACTTCTTACCAAAGCAAATGCCTATACTTATTCTTTTGTGGTTGGTGTGCATTCTGGAAGTATTGCGAAGAGGAAAAGAGGAAATATTGGATATATTTATTGGTCTTAATAGAAATTTATTAAACAAGCATAAATGACAACAGACGACTGAATGAGTCTTAGATTATCTGTTCGGTAGTTACACAAATTTTCCAGTCATCAATATTTTTGTGAAGAATTTAACGCTTTCTTCCCGTTTGACAGAGTCATGGATATTTTATATTTACGCTCGATCGAGAAATCCATGCGTATCGAGCGCTCCACCGAGGTGGTTGATTTTCATTCAGGTCTGCAAGATCCATATAGTTTGATGGAACCTGACCCGCAAATGTCATGTAATGTTAAAACGAAAAATACATTTTAACCCATGCACCTAAAAGGTGGATAATTTCTGGATAACTCCAATGAATTATCGGCGAAGTATGGTCAATTCTTTTGTATTTTGATTATTTGATTAAGCGAGCGAGCGATTTATGTTAAAAATTTGGAATCGCTTAGTGCATTTTTTGGGTTTTGCAGCCACTCAAAGTCACAGTATCGAAACTCGTATCCGCATATCTGTTAGTTGATGTATGTAAGAGTGTATAATATGTATGCGTGTACTAGTTTTTTTCATTAATGCACTCTTACATTTTTTTGCCTAGCCTTTATTACTGGGCATTTAGGGAATGAGTGCTTGTTATTTTCCATATTTCGGTTCTACTTACAACATGCTAATGGTTATTTAATTCGTAATTTTCTAGAAAATTAATAGTTTTCCAACATATTTCAGCTTATAGAGCGATTTTTGTTCCAGATAGTCGAGAACCAAAGTCAACTTAAGTCTTTGATTTTTCCTCCAAAGATTTAACTATTTATTTAGGTTAAAGAAAATCAATTTTGTGGCCTACATAAAAAGTTTAGTAACTGTGAGCAAGATATTAACTATTGTCAATATTTTTTTGTTTTATTTTAAGAAGAATAAAACAGAGTTTAATAAAAAATCAATTTTAGCTCTAGCTCGAACAATATACAGTGTGCGTCATTTAAAATCGTACACCTTAAGAAATTTCATATTTCTTTCTTTCACATTACGTCGTCAGGCTCAGTACACTTCCCATTGGGATCCCGGTGGGAAGGGAGGTTCTTCCCCATGTGGCGACGACGGTTGGGACTTATCTGGGACGACAGCAGTCGCCCAATCTTGCCGGGAGTCACCACTGCAAAGCTTGGTGTGAGTGTGCGTATGGATATGTTACTATGTATGGTTTCAATGCACGAAACCAGTTGCACTCTTACTACTCTACTTTTGCTCCGACTATCCTGAGACGATGAGTGACACACGAAGGCCTCTTCCAGTTATATTATGATGTTATTGTTATGGTTGATATTTGTAAGTCCGTTCTTCAAGTCCAGCCGTGCACTGTAATGAATCAGAGAGAATGATACCATATTTGAGAACGATGATGTTGTGGCCACAGCACAGCTGTTTGTCCGATCTCTGATATCTGTTAACCGATCCGCCGATCCGCTTCCTGACTCGATGATATTTTGTACAGGATACACGTGTCAGGTTACATTTGCACTGTGTCGAAGTCGATGAAGCCCGATGTTGTGTTAGTTTGTGTTGCAATTTATAACTGAGGTTTTTGATTAGTTTGCTTTTTTCAACGTCAACGCTCAGTAGGACTCAGTACATATAGTTAGTATCAGCGTGGAGCCTACTTTCAGGTAGCAGCAACGTTCTTTTATTTTCCGCTTGCCTGTCGAACCAACGCCACTACAATATTTATTTAGCTGCAGTCAAATAAAAGACACATACAGTTCCTTTTGCAAAGGTTTCACTTTTCAATTGATATTTATGCACGTTGTTGCGCTAGTAGATGTACTTAAACAAGTAAGAAAGCTCTAGTCGGAGGTGCCCGACTAGAAAATACCCTGAACCAAAAGAAGATAAATATTGTTTTTTTTTTCATATATAAATATCGAAAATTCTTGAGCTTAAACGATTATATAAGCTAAATATATATATATGTATATATATATATATATATATATTTATAAATATATATAAATAAATATTTGTTTACTTCTAAAAATATTAACTAATTTTCATGCACGTATATATATATATATATATATATATATATATGTATATGTATATGTAATATTAATAATATGTATTAGTTTAATAAATATAATATATATAATATAAAATTGAAAGTCTTGAAAAAGACTGTAATAATAAACTTTAAAACTTGCTGTTCGTGCTCCAGAGCTGAAAAACACGCTTAACTCACGATCCGCGCAAAAGTTCCTTCTCTAACAGCTGCCGAAACACAATCACACAAAGTGCAAATGTACATATATGAACATATATACATATATATGCACTCACACACACATAAAGCGTTTAACCGTTACAGTGTGCGCCGTACAGATGGTCCGTTTGCGTTGATATGTATATGTACTCACACATACACAAAGCGTTAAACCGTTACAACACACACACACACACAGATACGTCTTCGATTGCCGAAAAATTACTCGATTGCCGCGAAATTAAATGTTTATTAGATTGGTGCGAACTATACCAATCTTTTCAATGATTTTTTGTAATTGAGGCGACGATCACGTAAAATTTTTATTTATTTCATACACACACAACGGCAGAACATAACGGACTAATCGAAATATTTATTGTACTGACTATTTTAACTGAAAACAATTGTTAAACAGTGCAATGTAAGCAAAATTTTTTGAAAGAATTTCACTTGGAACCGAACAGCAAAGTTTAATATTTATTAATTAGCAAATATTTATTAATTGTATAGATTATTGTAAGTCGACCGTCAAAAATCGAGAGCTCGCAATTATATGTGTTGGTAATCGCAGGCTACAGAGTAAATCTACATGCCGCCACAATTATTGAAAAGCAAAAAGTTAATTTTCAGTGTTGGGTAACACTCCAAATCTGTTCAACATACATTTTCTATGTTAATGAACCAGCAGAAATAAAAGAGAATAAGACTCATAACAAATTGTATACTTTGATTGTCACCGTATATAATAAAAATATAAGCTTATTTATTACCAAACCTTTATAACAAAATATTTTTTTTATTTTTTTTAAAAAAGCCCGCCTATTGAATGCATTCAGTGCTTAAAAAGTCCATTTAAATAGAGGTGGGACTTTTGAAAATTTATTTACTTATAAATAAATTAGAGTATGTACATCATAAGAAATATGTGTGTATGTGTAAGTCATAGTCAAGGCCATACATATGTATGTTTGTACATATATCCATGTACAGTAGAAAACAATATATAAATATGCTTATCGAATTTTTGTAATGTCATTACTAAAAAAATATACAAATTATTTTCTTTTAACATTAACATTAACTTACAAATAAACTTGAATTGTCAAAATAAGTTAACAGAGGGCACAATGCGCTTTTATAAGTTGAGTTGGGAGAATTCTATACTATGTTACTTTATTAGAAATAGTAATAAGTAGAAAATAAACAAAAAAATAATACATTTTTAAAAAGAAACACAGCAGCTTTGCCAAAGCTTGAACCAGCCAAGGCTCGAACTCAGAAACATGGTCGCGCTTTCTCCATACTGTCGTCTCATCGTACACAGCCACCAATAGACATTAATAATTAGTTGGAAATGCAATAGTAATGTAACTCAAACAGAATTGGTTGAATAGAATTTGTAAAGAATACATAAATGAAAATTATACATACATACATACGTATGTATTTACGCAACGCCGTCTATTGCATACACATACATACATATGAATATGTGTGTGTGACCACATATATAGAAAAACTGCTTAGGCAGTGGCTGCCACATGGTTTTGTCGATTAGTCAAACGTTTTGTTTAATAACTTCTGTGTGGCTTAATGGATTTTATTTCAGCATATGATCAACATATTTTATTGAATTTTTTAAATTAAAAAATAAATACAAATTAATTCTGGTATTGGCTTTATTTGCAACTACCTTCAATTTAAATATTTGGGAAATTTTGGATCGGTATCCAAAATTTAATAAAAACCAAAATTGCATAAAATAGACTCTAACTTTAAAGACGTGGGAGATATAATTTAATAACTAACTTTTGATAACGTTTTTAATCGATAACATTAAAACGATGATAGTTATCGAATATTTGAAAAAACTCGATCGAATCGTGATATACACGAACTTCCGAAAAAATTTCTCTAGCTCTTATATCTTCTGAGATCGACGCGTTCAAACATACGGGCAGACGGACAGGGCTAAATCGACTCGGCTTCTCTCCCTGATCAAGAATATATATACTTTATGGGGTCTGCCACGCCTCCTAAATCGACTCGGCTTCTCTCCCTGATCAAGAATATATATACTTTATGGGGTCTGCCACGCCTCCTTCTGTCTGTTACATACATTTTCACAAAACCATTATACCCTGATTTCCCATTTTCAATGGGTTCAGGGTTTAAAAAGTGACATTTGCCAAAGTGATTTTTCATTATTCTACTGTTCTCTTTGTCATTGTGTCTTTTGTATCGACTTCTTTCATTGAAGTATCGATAACCAACAAGAGCAACGAGTAGCCATTCAGATGGCTCGCTTTCTGACGAACGTTGCGACGTTGTCATATAAATTTTTTAAAATTTATTTTTGTTTACGCACAACAATTTTTTATTTTTGATGGGTTAAACTCGCAGCAGTGCTCCAACATTTTGATAAAAAGAGCTGCTTGCGACGATTGGCAAATTAAATTTATTTTCTTTGAGAAGAAAATCGCCAAAATATTTATATGCCACAATATTTCAATATATTTTAATTTTGTGGCAAAAAACGAAAAAATTAGAGGCTGCTCAGTACAATAGCAGGAGCTTTCGGTTAAAAGTGAAATAAACCGAGCAAACCAATAGGTTGTATGAGAAAATACATATTTTGGATAATTCCAATGAATTATTGACGAATTATGCTCAATTTATTTATATTTAAATTATTGATTGATGATGAATTTTGTGTGGGCAGGAGGAAGACCCATTCGTTATGCTAACTAGATTATACGATAGCGACTATTCGACTTTTTGTTTGAATGTTTATTAATTAAAAGAATGTCGAAATGCATTTACGTTTTTAATGTAATTTTTATATTTTTGATGGTTGGATGACAACTAGGTTTATATGATGTTTTTGTTGTTTCTTTTGCCAACGATTGTATCTTCATTTGAAAAGCAATATCTCGGGATTAAGCATTTTTGTAAGTGATGGTGATAATTCAATTTACACATTAGATTGTAGTTATTGCTCCATCAGTGCAATATATTTCGTATCGCAGCATTTACATTAAAGCTCCAACATAAAACCTGGTCCTGATCGACGGCATTGTCAATGTGATATATTCCATTCAATCATTTTGACTATTTCTTAATCTGTTCTGCTTTTATAAAATTTATTGCGTGCTTCTGACGCGTTTTGCCGAAGACATCCAATAACTTAAAATTATATATTATCTGGGAGCTGTACTAACGTCTTTTTCCTGGGTATTTTGATGTCACTGAAGCTAGCGTTAAGCTAGACCAATATTTTAGAGCAAACGGTATAGTCTGCTTGCGCACGTCTTTTTTACAGACTGAAATGAAAACTCTGTCAATTGCCAATTTATTGGTTTCAGTATGATTAGAATAGTCGAAGTATTCCGCTTGGACTGACACTCTTTCTAGTAGTTCTCTAGCCACCGCTTCTGGTGCAATGGTAACTGGTGCAATCGTAACTTTTACGTTCGTCTTCCTCAGGCTTTGTGAAGACTCCATCTTTTTAATGCTTGGATCGACTTCGTTCCGTGCTTTGGTTATGCTTTTGCTGTAATGAAAGTTACTTTCTCACACATTTTAGCTAGATTCCGATTAAAGTGGGAAGAAGCTTTCCTCTTTTGGAAAGCGATTGGATCTATTGTTTCCTTGCTTGCTTTGTTACTACTACTTTTTATACTTTTTAGCGCAGAGATATGAAGGATCATTCTGCATTGGCGAAATTATCATTATTGCGCGTTTGGCGAGTTTTTCAGTTGTTTTCTTTTGAAGCCTTGACTTCTTACCAAAGCTAATGCCTATACTTATTCTTTTGTGGTTGGTGTGCATTCTGGAAGTATTGCGAAGGGGAAAAAGAGGAAATATTGGATATATTTATTGGTCTTAATAGAAATTTATTAAACAAGCATAAATGACAACAGACGACTGAATGAGTCTTAGATTATCTGTTCGGTAGTTACACAAATTTTCCAGTCATCAATATTTTTGTGAAGAATTTAACGCTTTCTTCCCGTTTGACAGAGTCATGGATATTTTATATTTACGCTCGATCGAGAAATCCATGCGTATCGAGCGCTCCACCGAGGTGGTTGATTTTCATTCAGGTCTGCAAGATCCATATAGTTTGATGGAACCTGACCCGCAAATGTCATGTAATGTTAAAACGAAAAATACATTTTAACCCATGCACCTAAAAGGTGGATAATTTCTGGATAACTCCAATGAATTATCGACGAAGTATGCTCAATTCTTTTTATACCCTGAGCCCATTGAAAATGGGAAATCAGGGTATAATGTTTTTGTTGAAATGTATGTAACAGGCAGAAGGAGGCGTGGCAGACCCCATAAAGTATATATATTCTTGATCAGGATGGCAAGCCGAGTTGATATAGCCATGTCCGTCTGTCCGTCTGTCCGTCTGTCCGTCCGTCTGTCCGTCTGTCCGTATGTATGAACGCGTCGTTCTCAGAACCTACAAGAGCTAGAGACTTGAAATTTTTTATGTAGGTTCCTGTATAGCACGAAAAGATCGAGTTTGTTTCAGAAATTCGATAACTTTTATCGTTTTATTGTTATCGATTAAAAACGAAAATCTAAATTAAGTTATAAAATTCTATATAATTCATCTTTCTAGCTAGAGTCTTTAAATTTTGCACTTAGTGTTATGTGAGCCTTACGCAATTTCGGTTTTTGTTAAATTTTGGGTGCCACGCCCCCTTCGCCTTAAATTTGTAACTCCCGTATATCAAATACTACAGACTTGTGCTTTGGCACATACATACATATGGATGACATGATTACGCCCAACAAGTTTGATCAAAATCGTTGCTCTAGAAAAAAAGTTATTAAACATTTAATTTCCCATAGCATTGCCATGCAAATAGCAGCCAAAGAACAGCTGACGCACCGACTTGCGCTTGTGTGTGCTTGCGCCTGTGTATGTGTGTGTGTATATTTTGCTTGTAATGAACGTACATATGCATGTGTACATAAAAGAAATGAAGAATGCTTGGAATAGCGGATCTTCGCAGGGTTCAGGGTATACCCTAGTCGAGCGGTCTCGACTAGAGTTTTCTTACTTGTTGTATTTTGTTTATTTGATTAAGCGAGCGAGCGATTTATGTTAAAAATTTGGAATCGCTTAGTGCATTTTTTGGGTTTTGCAGCCACTCAAAGTCACAGTATCGAAACACGTATCCGCATGAGCTCTCCACTGTTCCTGAGTCGATGAGTGGCACACGAAGGCCTCTTGCAGTTGTTGTGTTGTAATGTTATTGTTGTGGTTGATATTTGCATATTTACGTTCTTTTATTTTCCACTTGGCTATCGAACCAACGCCACTACAACATTTATTTAACTCTACTCAAATAAAAGACACATACAGTTCCTTTTGCAAAGATTTCACTTTTCAATTGATATATATGCACGTTGTTGCGCTAGTACACGTACTTGTATTTAAGAGAGTGACTTTTGCCTCTATCATAACCAGTGTTTTTTTTTTTAGATTAGATTTTAAAATATTGCAGCTTTTGTCATTGACTCTATAGCGCATGCTTAAATTTACATTAACTAGGAGATGGCGTAATGCCTTTATTTCCCATTCTATTCTACATTAATTTATATTTTGATTATCCAGAGGATGAGATCTTTTTAGTCTTCTGATTGTTGTATTTTAGTGTAAGTTTTTCGCTAGTTTGTTTGGGTGGCCTGGTCATCTATCCGCATACCTTGAGCTGTGTCGGCCAATGAGCTCTGCTATTGTCGGCATCTTGAGATCAGTATGGACTGTTTTTTGTGCCTTAGGAACTATTCGGCTCCGGTCCATTTTCTCAGGGCTTTGTGTTGAAGAATTTTCACTTTTTTAATGTGCGTTTCCGCAGCAGATCCCCATAATGGTATAGCGTATGTGAATACTGGTGCCACAATCACTTTATAAACTTTCTTTTTGCTGTGGAGGGACAATTTACTGTTGCTCCTTAGCATCCCATTAAGTTCTTTTAGTTTGAACTGGCACCTCTTCACCATCTGGCTTATGTGGGCACCGTATGTCAGTCTCTTGTTCAGTGTGACTCCGAGATACTTAACTTTTTTGCCCTCGGTATTGTATTTCCCAGAGCTCGCAAATAACAGTTGAGCATATTGCGCGGTCTTCGAATAACAGTTTTCACTGATTATTTGACGAAAATGCTCGCGAGCGACGGAAAAACCCCGGTCTTCGGTCAGTTCGCTCGCGCTCGGACTACAACCGTTTTTTCGTTTCTCATTTGTTGCGGTCAGACCGCGAGCGAACGCTTGAGTGAAATTAAGAAAAAGGTCTTTCAGTGACTGTTACAAATTCATGTACGACGCAAAAAGTTTTTGTGTGTATAGTGACACTCAAAGTACACAAAATAGTCTTGCGTCGCATTTGCATCTCTGCGTGTCTCTTGTGAACTAGTTAAACAGCGCGTTTGAATTTGTGAAAAATGGGAAGAGATTTTAATAAAAGAGTGCATAAATTCTTCGAATTTAATGCAGAGTCTAATAAGTCAACATGTAAAGTGTGTGGGTCGAAATTAGCAGGCATTCATGTGACAAATTTAAAAGACATTTAAGAGCAAAACATATGGAAGTATTTAATGAGTGGAGCGATACAGAGGACTCCGTTGGCAATGATATTGGAAAAACCAGGAAAATATCGTTTCGCACAAGTGAAAAAGCCATAATTTGTTCATTAGTTAAAATTGTCACTACGGGAGGAAACCTTTTCTTTTCCTGGATAGTGATGGTTTTACCGAAATTATGAATCCAATTTATAGCTCACTTGGAATGAGCCCCGTAACGTCGCGAAACATTATGAATTTTGTGTGTGCTAAAGAGCTGTCAATTAAGGACAGCATAAGTGCGATAGTGAAAGGCAAGCTAGTGTCCCTAAAAATTGATGTTGCCACTAGAATGGATAAAGCCATTCTAGGTGTAAATTGCAGCTCATCAATTCAAGCCTATCAAAAACTGAAATCGTTGTGAAAACTTTAGGCATGATTCAGCTAGCGGATGCACACACTGGGATGTACATTAAGGACAAAATTCTAGAGATCCTACATGATTACGGAATCACACTAGATCAAGTCTTCAGGTAAGAATTGAACAAACGAAAAGTTTTAATATGCATATTTTAAAAGAATATCACATTTATACACTCAGCATAACATCTGATAACGGAAAGAACATGGTCAAAGCTGTCCAGATTTTAAACGAATCCACGGAAGAATCCCTTTTTGACGATGATGCGGATGTTGAAAGTGTCATGGAAAAACTGGATTCCATTGAACTTAATAATATTCACCTTGTGAGATGCGCAGCACACACTCTGCAATTGTGCGTTTTTAACGTAAATAAAATTAAGGATATCAGCGATAAAATTAGTTCGTGTCGCACGTTATGTAAATTGCTTCGCACAGAAACTAATAGGTAAAAAACGATCGTTTTTTTTTCTAAAATTTAGAAGTTAACATATCCATTAACATATAGGCGTTTCTTAAGTGAACAAAAAAAAAAAAATTCCATCGCTGGATGTTGTTACACGGTGGAATTCAACCTACATAATGGTGACCAAATTGTTTGACCTGAAGGAGTTCCTAACTACACAGACACAAATTTTTATAGACGCTGATTGGGATTGGATGGAAACATATATTGAGGCATTCACAGAAACTTATCAGGCTACTTTACAGCTTCAAGATACGAATTTGGTGTATAGTGAGTTTTACATACTGTGGATGGAACTCAAATTGAAATGTGAGAATAGTCACAATTTCATAAAAAAAACTGTTAGCTCAGATTAAAATAAGGGAAAAGAAATTGTTAGAGAATGAAGTATTGTTGGCTGCAATTTATATGGATCCACGGGTAAACTGTATGCTGTCGCATAATCAAAAAGTGTTGGCTAAACAAAATTTAAAGAAAATAGCATATCGTTTAATCGAATTGAAGCAAGTAAGATATATACTGTAGTTTGACCAAAATTATTGTCCTGTTCTATTTGTGGTTGGTACTCTTATTTCTGTAAAGTTTTAATTACCTTTCAAACTTGTGTTCGTCAGAAACTAATACTTGTCTACACTAAAGTCAAGGATAAATATTAAATTTATTATCACTTTATTATTTAAGGTTCATTCAACACAAAATGTTCCAGCACTTGTAAGTCATGAAAAAGAAGAACTCTTTGACTCATCATCTTCAAATGCTTTTAACGTATTCTCATCTGGAGAGGGTTCGCTGTTTTCGGCCTATTTGGATGAAGTTCAAACAGTGACAGAAATCAGGGAAGACCCTGTTTCTCCACTTAATAAAATTTATAATGACATTGAGAATTTTGACATGATGTATGGTCGCTTGCCCTTAAATTCCAGCATTTTAAATTTTTTCAACGATATTAAACTTAAACAACCTTATTTAACAGCACTTGCACAGGTAGTTCTAGCAACACCGGCAACCCAAGTGTCTGTGGAACGCGCATTTTCAGCGCTCCACTTCATATTGAGTGAACGAAGAAGTTCAATAAGTGGCGAAAATTTAAATTCGCTATTAGTTGTTAAGCTTAACGATAAGTAATATAAGTTTTGTATTAAATTAATAAAATAAAATAAGCATTCTACATAAAAACCCGCATTTATTTATTTAAACTAGGCAAATTATTGCGAAAGAGTGTGAAAAGACCTTTTGCATTGACTTTTTCGATCATTTGCTCACTTGCTGAGGCTCAGCTCGCGAACAAAAAATTTTCCGCTCGCGAACAGATGTTTAGCAATAACGATCGACGCAAAAAACCCAAAAAACAACCCTCATGCGAAGACCGATTCAGACAAGAAAAAATCGCTCTTGCTCAGAGCGAGAGCGGAATATTTTCTTTTTTTCGCTCCTGCTCTGACTTTGAGCGTGACGAAAAAACGCTCAACTGTTATTTGCAAGGAAATACTATTTCCAATTGTTACATCTGGGCAGTCGTCTTTTCTTATTGTGGACGTGATATGCGCTGTTTGTGTTCACAGCGATGCTTCAACGTTTGTGCCATCTTTATATGTACTTATTCTTTTTCCAGTGATCAATATTTTTGTGAAGAATTTAACGCTTTCTTCCCGTTTTACACAAAGATTGATTGCCATACTGATGCAGCCGTTTGCATCTTGACAAAGGCAACTTGCGGCGACTTATTCCGACTAAGAATGGCGGTATCATCAGCATATGAGTGGATCACCATACCATTATTGGATGGAGGCAGCGGCATGATGTCCGCGGTGAATAAAGTGTAAAACATAAGGCCAAGTTCGCTGCCTTGGGGCCCTGTTATGTGTTACTGGAGCCTACTTTTAGGTTCGAGAGAATCTCACTATTATAAACATTCGTGCTTAACCACTTTTCAGTCTGGGCAATAATGTCAAAACGAACACTGAAACTACTCAAAAAGAGCCTTTTGAGCTTAGAATTCAGACCACGAACGTTTTGATATATTAAGGAAATCTGAGAAGAAGGTTGAACTGTTTTTAGCTTTTTGGCACAATATTGGATGAAGATTGTACCGAGGAAGGGTTTAGCAAAACCGGAGACAGCCTAGTTCGACTCTTATGCTTAAATTCATGCACAACTACATAAGGAGGCCAAAACTTGGCGTCACAAATTGTTGTGAAGAATTCAGATGAAACATTGATTTTAAAGAAGCAATTTCACGAGAAGTTGCAAAATTTAACTTTGATATAGAGACTTTAGCTTTTGATTTACTAGAAATAAAAGCAGAAACAGCTTCACATGTCGTGTCAGATGAAAGCCTTGATACACTTGCTTTCGGGGAGAGACGACAGATAAAGTAGGTATAGTAAGTGTGGGAGAAATGGCCAGAGAGTTGTTCGTAGTTTGAGCAACAGATGGAGACAACGGGGTTGGAATCAGTAAAGACTCTGGGATATCCACTACTGATGTCCCTGACGCACTACCAGAGGGTGGAATCGCAAGAGAGTCTGAACAAGGTGTAAAAGGCGCTAATAAATTTTTAGACAAAGGTATTGAAGGTGGTACCAACTGAGAGGCCGTCAACGTCTCAGCATGAGAAGATTCAAAATCATATTGATTTAATAATTTATCTAGTTCACTAGATAACTGTTTAGATATTTTATTAAGATTTAAAAATTGAACCCGCACCGAATTATACATTTTTGAAAAATTTATTTGTTTTCCAAACAAATTGGACAAGACCACCGCCACAACCAATTTTAGCAGTGGACATATCCTTATCATAATCCCGCCCTGTAAGGCCAGCACATTTACTGTTCTCACACAACCAGCAATTAATGAATTGCATTTGTGAAGAATCAGAAGTTTGCCGCACCGAGCAAGTTTTTTCCACAACTGGTCATATTGGCAATTGGGATTCAAGAAACTAAAACAAAAGATTAGAAACACAAGGGGAAACAGCGCAAGAAAAAGAGAGTATTAATGTGTTTAGAGAGCGACTCATAACAACAAAGCAGGAGTTTAGATAAAGACAATGAAACAAGCGCAAAGCAAAGAGAGGATTAAAGCGTTGAGAGAATCTACTCACAACAACAAAAACAGCTGATTGCGCGCACCAAAAAAACTGAGAGCAAGCGATAAAGCAAAAGAAGTAACGAAAATGAAATGCAGAATGCAAGTAAAAACAAAAATTACCGACGCTGCACAGATCAAAATTCAAAGCACTTCTCAAAAATAAGTAAAAATAAATTTAAAAAAACACCGCGGATTACACAAATGCACAACAGTGACTAATGGTACAAAAACAAAACAAAATCAACAGTGAACGAAATTTAATATTTAATAAAATCACTAAACAAAAATAAAAGCCACGGAGAACAAAAAAGCACGTCTGAAACTTTCAAACTGAGAACTCTATAAATATATATATATATATATATATATATATATATATATATATATATATATATATATATATATATATATATATATATATATATATATATATATATATATATATATATATATATATATATATATACGAAGATCGGGAATTAGACTTCCAGTGTTCTTCAGAAATTGAGCCCCACATCTCTTTCTTTGTGGCTCATTTCGAAGCTTGATTTTCATTGGCCAAATATTTTCAATGTAGCGTAAATCTGGGCTACTTGATGGCCAATCTAAGACCTACATTTGATTACATTCCAGCCAATTTTCGATTATTTGGCTGTGTGCAATAATGCTCCGTCCTGCTGAAAAGTGAATTCACCGCAATCTGCCAGTTTTGGTATTGATGGCAGCAAACTATCTTCTAAAATATTTATGTATTTTTCAGCATTAACCGTCCCTTCAATGAAATGCAGTTGTCATAATCCTTTGGCAGACATACATCCCTATAACATTGTATGCTTTTTAAGGCAGTTTTTATGATATGTTTCTGCCCTCTTAAGAGTTTTCTCGTATCGCCGACACTAACATCAAATTTAGCTTCATCGATAACTATGATGGTATCCCATTGCCTTTGAGTCCAAGCCATTCATGGGCCGCGTTTCCTATATCTATGAATTCTTATTCATATTAACTCAACCTTGTCAATATGATTTAATTAATATGACATTTATGGAAAATATGTATTTATGGAATAAAAAAACGAAATTCTTGATTTTAACTTTATGGAATAAAAATATGTATTTATGGAATAAAAAAACGAAATTCTTGATTTTAACTTTTTTATTAGCCTTCGCTCAGACACTCTTTTCTTCTCCCTTTAACCTTAAGCCTACAAAAATCAATTATTTCCGCGCTTCTTGCGCTTTTCAAAATCAATTTAATACTTAAAATTACTTATAACTAATTCAAATAACAATCTTATATCTAAGGTCGGTCCCGCCATGGGCCTTTCCTATACCTATATCTTCATATATTTCCAATCTTATTACTTCAAATCCTTATTCCTACCCTATCCTATCCTTACAAGTCTTACATCTATATCCCTTATAACTATTAACTGTGAGGCGGCAATCTATGTCTACCTTACAGTGTCCTCCTTACATGATGCCAATTATATATTTCGATTTAAAATATATGCTATCGAGCAATCGTCGACAAAAAGAGATAGATCAAGGGAGGCAGGCTCGTCTGACCGAAATGGTTGTTTTTATTAACTTCGACCCTTTGATCAAATCTGTAGCTATTAATGCGCAGCGTCCAATTGGGCTAATTGGGCTAATTGCTGCTCAAAAATCATTTTGTGTGCTTTAAAATATTTTGGAAGCACTCCGAGCTTATTTTTGCTCTATTATTTTCTTACTTATTCTTAGCAAATGCGTGAGAAATTGACCAAAGTGGCGCCTCCGAAGCCTTGAGGGGTGAGAATTAGCCAGCTTTCTTACACTTGTTGTTGGGCTGTAGTCATTTAGTCATTTTCTAGACTAACTTTGGTTAAAATGTGCCAAAATGAAACGTTATTTCGGTTGACATCTCTGGTAGGGGTCAAACTGAATATAGAGTCAATCCATTCGTTGTGATGATACTGCATTATAATCTGCACTGCCTACAAATTTAGTTGAGGGTATAATAAAAATTAGAAAAATAGCAACAAAAACATTAAAAATTATTCAAAACAAAAAAATACACCAAGAATTTGCTGTCCATTAATTGTTTGCAAAATGCAAAAATTAGTTGAAAGAAGACGAGAGAAAAGCTAACGGGATATCAAAAACAAAAACGACTCGTCGCGTCTTTGGCGCCAGTCTTCCGTGAATTCATTTGTGTTGATAAAGTCTTGGAATCACAACTACTTTACATATAATTTGAAGTTTTTGCAATGCCTGGTAAACGCACCGATGACAATTACCAACATTACCAACCGGGCGAAAAAAAAAGAAAATAGACTGGAATTAAACAGCTCTAAAGGCAGACCAGCAAAGCTCTCTCGACGGGATTGTTCACAAATATTGAAGACCGTGGATAACAAACCACAAATAAGTCTCAGAGAGTTGATTACTGACATTAAAATAAACCTTCAAAAGACAGTGTGTCCAGTGACTGTGAGAAAATTACTCAATTTCCACAAATACTCATCACATGTAGCAAGGAAGAAGCCGTTGTTGTCTGCTATAAATGTTGAGAAGCGATTAACCTTCGCAAGACTTAACCAGACAATCCTCTGGACTACTGTAATAATGTAATTTATTACAGTTTTTTAGCCCTGAAAGTGTTTAGCGGAAACCAAAAACAGCCCTCCAGGCCAAAAACATTGTGCCTACTGTTAAGTTTGGCAAGCTTCAAGGTCATGGTGTGGGGCTGTATTTCTTCCAAAGGTGTAGGAGAGCTGCGAATATTTAACGATATAATGACCAAAGAGTTTTATTTGGACATTTTAAAAAACGAGTTGACAGAAAGTGCGCACAAATTTGGCTTCGTTGATCCGGAAAACTCCAGAAAACTTAAATACAAGCTGTATCAGGACAACGATCCGAAGCACAAATCACTGCTGTGTCGCACTTGGCTGCTTTATAACTGTGAAAAAGTTATTGACACCCCACCCCAGAGCCCAGATCTCAATCCGATAGAGAATTTGTGGGCATTATTGAAGAAAAAGGTGGCCAAACGAAGACCAACTCCGAAAAACGAACTAATTCGTTGCATAAACGAGGAGTGGCGCAAAATACCGCAATACTACGATATAAATGCATTTTGATATTAAAGAAATATCGATCTCATAATATTAATGTTTGCATTTTGCAAACAATTAATGGACAGCAAATTTTTGGTGTATTTTTTTGTTTTGAATAATTTTTAATGTTTTTGTTGCTATTTTTCTAATTTTTATTATATATTTAATTTAAGAATAGAATAAGGAAAATATTCTGCAAAGAAATAAATATGAAAAAATGTGTATTTCCTAATCAATTTTGATGTTAAAGTTGAACTTGTATGACTTTTTCCATTTTGCAAACAATTAATGGACAAACTGTATAAAAAAAGGCGCTTCCACAACTAAAAAATCTGTTAGGAAGTCTCAAGTTGCGTTATCAAGGGGACAATGCCCCAATCCATAACGCCTGGGTTGTTATAGCGAGGACATAGTCCCAAAAAGTCGATTTGCTCGAGTGACCGCCGTATTCACCTGACCTCAATATTATTGAGAATGCTTTGCGTTGGCTTTCTAGGAAAGTTTATGGATCAGGTAGACTATACGAATCAAATGAATCCCTAAAAGAGCCCAGAAAAACTCCGGAGTCGAAAATTTGTCTAAATTATATATATATATATATATCACGATTCGATCGAGTTTGTTTCAAATATTCGACAACTATCATCGTTTTAATGTTATCGATTAAAAACCGATATCTTCATTTAGTTATAAAATTCTATTTAATTCATCTTTACAGTTAGTCTTCAAATTTTGCATTTAGTGTTATTTGAGCCTTCTGCAATTTCGGTTTTTGTTAAATTTTGGATGCCACGCCCTCAAATTGCCCCATCGCCTCAAATTGCTAAATCACGTATTTCAAGTACTAGAGACTTGTGCTTTGGCACATACACACATATGAATGTCATGATCACGCCCAACAAATTTGATCAAAATCGTTCGTCTAGAAAGTTATTAAACATTTAATATCTCATATTATCGGCCTCTTGCAGCAGCAGCAGCGAAGCTGATGAGTCATAATGCACAGTTAGCAGATTGAGTGCTTGTGCGTGCGTCTGTGTGTGTTCTTTTGCGTGTGGCTCTGTGTGGGTGTATGTATTGCTTGCTACGTATGTACAGTGGATAACATTAATATTCGGTTTATTTATTTTTCAACTTTGAACGCCTGTAAAATGTATAAAGTTGAACAAAATTAAAAAGTTCGAAATGGTAAATTATAGTTTAATTCATTGGCTTTCCATAAATGTCCATACATAACATAAAAAATACTCCAAATTTTGCGTTACATTAATATTCGGTTTTTCATAAAATTATGAGGAACAAGAGTATTTACTTAATGATATACTAATTTTTAATATTTGGTATGGTAACCATTATTTTTTTTGTATCGTCTTAACGTTTTGACATTATTTATAATTTTTTTTAAGTAATTAGGGCTAATTTTGGCCCACTCCTCTTGAAACCGTTCTTTCAGCATTGATATTGACAAAATTGGAGTCTTGTGGACACGGTGGTCAACAGACTCCACAAATTCTCAATGGGATTGAGATCAGGGGACTGAGGTGGGGTTTCCAAAACTTTTGGGCAGTTGTACAACAACCATGACCTGACCTTGTGCGCTTTATATTTAGGGTCATGATCTTGATATAATTTAAATGTATCAGAAATGCCCATTTTCTCCGCCGACTGCTTTAAATTTTCTTTTAATATTTTCAGGTAATAATCCTGACTCATTTTACCATCTATAAAAACAATACTTCCCACTCCCTTTGTCGAAATGCAAGCCATGTTTCAAGTGTTTTTATCCAACTCTGTAATGGGTTTCCGCCAAACCATTGTCATCCAATCGCTTCCAAATAAATTCAATTTACTCTTGTCCAAGAAAATGACATCATCCCACCATCCAAAATCCTTATCCTTTTTTTTTTTTATGGTACGCCTAATGGTTTGCGCTGAGACCGTTTTTCCATGCTCGACAAAAAGTTCAGCAGTCAATACCGATGCGCTAAGTCGAGGATTTATTTGAATTTTCCTCACAATTTGAGACTCTTCTCTCTCAGTCAACTTTTTGGGCTGTCCTTTTTGCCTCAGCTGATGTCTGACGCTCAACGTGAGCGGTTGTGTTATCGGCTGTGCGCATCGAGTTTATTCGAGAGTTTTTTGTTGTTGTTGCAATAACAACCGTGACGGGCGAGCTTAAAATCGCTTATTTCGGCGCTTCCGCGATAAGCGATCTCGTCAACGTGCGCGTATTAGTGCGTGTGTGAGCAAGCACCGTTGCTTTGCACTGATTGGCCAGCCAATCAGAACTAACATAATTTTCGGTGTAGCATACTTTTGTGCGGCGCGAATAAAAGTAGTGCATACTCTTAGGGTGAACTATTCCTTTGCATAAGGAAAGGATGATGGAGAGCGACGCGAGTAGCGCGACCGCACTCGTGCATCAGCGCGAGCTGCGACGACGGACGCGCTGGTGATGCCGCCGCCGGACTCTCCGCCGCGTAAATTCGTGGCGTGCGATGACATTAGCGAGGATAGCGACGCCTCCCTGGCCGCCATCATCGCTGGAAAGGGGACCCACTCGGCCGCAGCTGCAGCCGCCGCCTCCGCTGCTGCTGCTGCTGCACCTGCTGCTATTCCAGCTGCACTCGCAGCACCCGCTGCTGCATTCATCGCTGCCCCTGCTGCTGCACCCGTTGCTGCTTCTGCTGCCGATGAGAGGCCATCGACATCCGCCGCCGCCACCGCCGCCACCGTTGCCGCTGTCCGCATCGGCGCCATGGCATCAGCTGGAGCTGATGCCACAATGAGCTCCAACTCTGTGCTGCAGCGTATGCAGCACATTGAGAGAATCTTAGGAAGGCCATCTTGGTTGAAGATGTGCCCAACGCCGTTGCGCTCAGCGTGCTGGACCTTGCGGCTGGTCCTGGATATGTATGGAGCGATGAAGGAGCTGGAAACCGAGAGGAGGATCCGCCCCCAGCCCGTCTTCACCCTAGCCTCCACTACCGCTGCCCCCGCTGCTCCAGTTGCCGCACCCCGCATCCGCAAGGTTGCGGAAACATGGTCGGCAATTGTGACCAGTAACAACCCGGAGGAAACTCCTCAGCAAGTCGCTGAGCGAGTCCGGAAGGAGGTTGCGCCCGCACTTGGTGTACGTGTACACGAGGTGCGTGAGCTCAAGCGGGGAGGTGCCATCATCCGCACCCCATCCTCGGGAGAAATGCGTCAGGTAGTGGCGAACCCGAAGTTCAAGGAGGTTGGACTCGATGTGAGGCAGAACGCTGCTTCGAAGCCTAGGGTGATGGTCCGCGACGTGGACTGCAGCATCACCGCAAAGCAGTTCATGGATGGAATGTGGAAGAACCACTTCTTGGGCCGCATGGCCAGTGTTGTCTTCGAGAAGTCGGTGAAAATCACATCGATGCCATGGACAGCTGAGAGCGGACCCACGGTCAACATCCAGCTGGAAGTAGACCAGAAGGCACTGGATATCCTGGAGGACCATGAGAGGATCTACGTGGAGTGGTTCTCTTTCCGCTGGCACACCGTCACGCCGACGTACGCTTGCTACAAGTGCGTCAGTTTTGACCACCGAGTAGCACAGTGCAGGATGAAGGAGGAGATTTGTCGGCAATGCGGACAGCCCGGACACCGCGCCTCGAAGTGCAGTAATCCTGTGTCCTGCAGGAACTGCAGCTTCAAGGGCCTGCCGTCAAAGCATCGCATGCTTTCGGCAGCGTGTCCGGTATACGGAGCTGTGCTCGCTAGGGTGGCCTCTAGACATTAACAATGTTTAGAGTCATCCAGGCTAACTGCGGCCGCAGTAGAGCTGCCGTAATTGACCTTGGAGTCCGGATGAGAGACTCGGGGGTCAAGTTCGCGTTGCTCCAGGAGCCTTATGTTGACCGTGGAGGAAGGATCACCGGATTACCGGCAGGCATGCGTGTGTTCTGCGACAGGCGGAACAAAGCCGCAGTGATCGTAGACGACCAGGAGGTCGTCTGCATGCCTGTCTCCTCGCTCATCACCGAGCATGGCGTATGTGTGAGTGTGTCGGGAAATTTCGGCTCGATTTTCCTCACCTCCGTATACTGCCAATTTAACGCAGAATTGGATCCATACCTGCTGTACATGGATGCGGTGCTGCTGCTGGCCAGCCGCACGCCCGTCATCGATAATCGCAGGGCGAGGAGCGATATCGACGTCACTATCGTCAGTGATTCAGCGACTACGTGGGCTGCGTATGAGTGGAGCGTAAGCGAGTGGGATCTGAGTGACCACAACATCATCACTGTTGTTGTGACCCTCGATCCGGCAAGCACAGTTGAGAGCTATGCTCCTGTGCCCTCGTGGAAGCTCCACAGTGCTGACTGGCGGCGTTTCGGTGATGAGCTCAGGACTGCATCGATGGATTTTCCCCTGGAGCAGTTTCGCGCGATGGCACCAGATGAACAGGTGACTGCACTCCGCTCCCTAGTACATCAGGTGAGTGACGCTGTGTTTGGACGTCAGCAATTGCGGGCCAAACGTCGTGTGAGCTGGTGGACTGCCGCTCTCACTGACACACGCCGTGAGCTCAGGAGAGCCCGGCGCCGGCTGCAGCATGCGCGTCGCACTCACAGCGAAAGTGCAGCCGTCCTGACCTCGTATTTCAGGATCACCCGAAAGGAATACGAGAGGATGATGCTGCGTGAAAAGGAGGAAAATTGGAGAAGACATGTCGGCGAGCCACAGTGGGCGATTTGGCTGATCTAACGTAACTTAATTAACATTTTCAATGTCTTAAAAGTTCCAAAATAATGCTTCCCGCCGATTACTGAAACCTTGTTTAGTATATCGGCGATAATTTTAATGCTTTTTCGATATAGTCGATCAGCTGTAAGCTCACAAACACGCAGTATATTGAAACAGCTGTTTGCAAAACACTTTGGAGCGCTTTTTACACTTGATGTTTTGGTCTGAACAAAAATCAAAAATTGATATTATTAAATATTTTTTAACAGTTATTGACAATTTAAGGTATGTATTTTACTAAAAAAAATGTTTTGTGACCTGTGCATATGTGTTGTTGTACTTATATGTGGTAGAAATTAACCACCTTGGTAATTGAATTTGTGTAACTTAATGTGAATTTCTGTAGACAAAAACTTAGTGAGGGCCGCATCGGTTCGGTTGAAAATTGTATTTCATTGTTAATATGTTTCGTCCTCATTTTGAATTAAGCAGCCTTTGCTGCTTCAAAGTGCATCTGCTCATAATATTTGACTTTTTAGGCACCATGTCGGTACGCAAACGAACTCTGTTTGACGTATGGCACAAGGAAAACAAACCTTCGCAGAAAGTTACCGCAGTCAACAACTTTGTTTTTTCAAATATAGTAGATAGGTTAAAACTTTCAGAAGACCAGTACAACGCTACATTAGATATGTTGAAAAATTTTTGCAAAAAAGTGGTAAAAAAATGGCGAGAATGTTATAGGAGTTATGATCGATTTGGACAGAAAAACAAAGTTTGGTTGGACGAAGACATAACATTTCCACAAGAATGTAGTGGTAAACGGTGTGGAAGAAAACCGAAAAACGTGTCTAATTGCCATGCAAAACGCCAATGTACCAAAGTATCTGGATTGGTTAAGAAAAATACATGCGAGGAGCTTCTGACAGCTACACGGGTAAGCTTATACAAAACCGGTCAGAGAAGTGCATCTCAACTTGTTTCAATGGTACGCGCAGATCCGGAAGTTGCAAAAAGATTAACAAAAATCCTCAGCCTGATCAAAAAATTAGAAAATACACTCCAGACGAAGCATTAGCCCTGTATATTGATGGCGACTTCACAAAAAATACATATAAGCTAATGCAAGCTGGTGCAAAAGCAAGAAATGCTAACATTTATCCAACATATGATGTATTACGTTCCGCTAAAAGAAGATGTTATCCAGATGAAATAATAGTCAGCGAATGCTGTGCTGAAATTCCGTTACAGGAAATGTTGGATCACACAGTAACAAGAATTGTTGAAGCACACCCAGAGGTATTTAGTTCTGTGTTCGTTAAGGCTGATGAATATAATGATGTATCAGTATTTTATAAGTGGGGGTGCGATGGAAGTTCGGGACATTCAACATATCGGCAAAGCTTTTTGGATTCTGAGCACAAAATGGTTGATGGAAATTTTTTGCCATTTGTATTGTGCCTTTACAAATGCAATTCGAGAGCAGGATACTATGGAAAAATCCACGGCCATCATCAACCCGATATTGCAGGCCCCTAAAAATTATGTTTGCAAAAGAATCAGTGGAATTAATTCGAGACGAAATCGAAAATATAAAATTACAAATTTTAAACATTAAGCCCACTAGTCTTTGTATGTTCAGAGCTCAACATAAATTGCAATTGACTATGATTGACGGCAAAGTCTTCAGCGTGATTGCAGACGCATCAACCCAAACTTGCGGAATTTGTAAAGTTTCACCCAAAAATATGAACAATTTGAGTTTTATCTTACAATTGCCAATAAATGAAAACTTCCTTGACTACGGACTTTCGACATTACATGCCTGGATTCGCTGTTTTGAATGCATACTACACATAGGATATCGACTACCAATAAAGAAGTGGAAGGTTAGCGGACTAGACAAAAGCATTGTAGAAAAAGGAAAACCGAAATTCAAAATAAATTTATGAAGGAAATGGATTTATTGGTTGATATTCCAATGCAGGGAACAGGAAATACAAATAGTGGCAATACCGCTAGAAGATTTTTCGAGTACCACGACCTGTCTGCACAAATAACTGGAGT
>CAUIUS010000360.1:0-11384 GCA_961210405.1 Drosophila mercatorum | reverse complement strand
GTCAATGTTATGGGAAATTAAATGTTTAATAACTTGTTTTGTAGACGAACGTTTTTGATCAAATTTGCAGGGAGTGATCATGTGATTCAAATGTATGTATGTGCCAAGCACAAGTCTCTAGAACTTTAAATACATGTTTTGCAAATTTGAGGAAAAGGAGCGTGGTATCCCAAATTTAAAACAAAAACCGAAATGGTATAATGCTCGCATGAAGACTCCATGAAGTATGGCAGACTCCATGAAGTATGTATATTTTTGATCGGGGAGACAAGCAGAGTCGATTTATTCTGTCTGTCTGTCCGTAGGTATGAACGCGTCGATCTCAGAACCACTAAGAGTTAGAGTCTTGAAATTTTGTAGGTTTTTTTTATACCTGAACCCATTGAAAATGGGTACAATGGAGGGTATAATGGTTTTGTGAAAATGTATGTAACAGGCAGAAGGAGGCGTGGCAGAGCACATAAAGTATATATATTCTTGATCAAGGAGAGAAGCCGAGTCGATTTAGCCCTGTCCGTCTGTCTGTCTGTCCGTCCGTCCGTCTGTCCGTATGTTTGAACGCGTCGATCTCAGAAGATATAAGAGCAAGAGACTTCAAATTTTTGGACGTTCGTGTATATCACGATTCGATCGAGTTTGTTTCAAATAATCGATAACTATCATCGTTTTAATGTTATCGATTAAAAACCGATATCTTCATTTAGTTATAAAATTCTATTTTATTTATCTTTATAGTTAGAGTCTTCAAGTTTTGCAATTAGTGTTATTTGACCTTTACGCAATTTCGCTTTTTGTTAAATTTTTGATGCCACGCCCCTTCGCCTCAAATTGCTAAATCACATATTTCAGGTACTAGAGACTTGTGCTTTGGCACATACACACATATGAATGTCATGTCCTTCGCAGGGTTCAAGGGATCTCTTACTCAAGCACTCTTACTTGTTTTTATAAATTTTGTATGCCACGCCCTTTCGCCTTAAACACGTATTATATTTAGCAATGTAATGTACATACATACATACTTATTTATATAAAAACGGATTATGCTTGCAGACAGCAACCGGTGCTGTTGGCCCATGTCGTTCACAGCTCCAATAGCCTCCAGATGGCTCAAAATACTTTGTTCGGATGAATCCTGTTGGGCTCTTGTTATTCATTATTTGCAAATCGTTACAGGTGGGATGAGTATGTTTTGACAGATTGCATTGACAAGAGCTGCTCCTCCCCCTTTAGCCTCTTAGGCTATTAACAGTGTTATCTGAGGGCAACACTTCTACTGTTGCTAAAAAAAAACAAGTAAGAAAACTCTAGTCGAGACCGCTCGATTAGGGTATACCCTGAACCCTGCGAAGAACCGCTATTCCGTGCATTCTCCGTTTCTTTTATATATGTACATATGTATATGTATGTTCATTACAAGCAAAACATACATACACACACAGGCGCACGCACACACAAGCGCAAGTCGGTGCGTCAGCTATTCTTTAGCTGCTATTGGCATGCGAATGTTATGAGAAATTAAATGTTTAATAACTTTTTACTAGACCAACGATTTTGATCAAACTTGTTGGGAGTGATCATTTCATCCATATGTATGTATGTGCCAAAGCACAAGTCTCTAGTATTTGATATACAGGAGTTACCAATTTGAGGCGAAAGGGGCGTGGCACCCAAAATTTAACAAAAACCGAAATTGCGTAAGGCTTACATAACACTAAATGAAAAATTTTAAGACTCTAGCTAGAAAGATGAATTAGATAGAGCTTTTTAGCTGACTTAATTTTTTTTTTATCGATAACAATAAAACGATAACAGTTATCGAATTTCTAAAACAAACTCGATATGCGCGCCCTATACAGGGACCTACAAAAAATTTGAAGTCTCTAGCTATTGTAGGTTCTGAGATCGACGCTTTTATACATACGGACATACAGACGGATGGACAGGGCTAAATCGACTCGGCTTGTCTCCCTGATCAAGAATATATATGCTTTATGGGGTCTGCCACGCCTCCTTCTGCTTGTTATATACATTTGACCAAAACATTATACCCTGATTTCCCATTTTCAATGGGTTCAGGTATAAAAACCAAACCGTGCTCACTCAATCGAATAACAGTTTTCACTGAGTATTTGACGAAAATGCTCGCGAGCGAGCGAAAACAAAGGGTCTTCGCTCAGTTCGCTCGCGCTCGGACTACAACCGTTTTTTCGTTTCTCATTTGTTTCGGTCAGACCGCGAGCGAACGCTTGAGTAAAATTCAGAAAAAGGTCTTTGGGCGACTGATGCATGTTCATGTGCGATGCAAACGTACTTTGTGTATGGTATTAATCAAAGTACGCAAAATATTCTTGCGTCGCAAGTTTGTATCTTACATTTACTAAATATTTGAATTTTTTAATGCTATTAAGCTTAAACTGCCACATTTAAATGCGCTTGCACAGGTAGTTCTAACAAGCAACTTGCTTTTAGCCCTGCATTTCATATTAAATGAACGGCGAAATTCAATAAGCGCAGACAATTTAAATGTATAATTAGTTATTTAACTTAACAATATGCAGTATAAGTTTAGTACTAGTTAAATAACATCTTAATACCAAAAAAATCAATTTTTTCCAACAAGGCAAATTATTGTAAGAGTGTCAAAAGACCTTTTTCATTGACTTTTTCGGTCATTTGCTCACTTGCTGAGGCTCAGCTCGCGAACAAAAATTTTCCGCTCGCGAACAGATGTTCAGCAATAACGATCGACGCAAAAACCCAAAAACAACCCTCATGCGAAGACCGATTCAGACAAGAAAAATCGCTCTTGCTCAGAGCGAGAGCGGAATATTTTCTTTTTTTCGCTCCTGCTCTGACTTCGAGCGTGAAGAAAAAACGCTCAACTGTTATTTGCAAGCTCTGCTCAATCCATATGCATTTGTAAAAAAACACACAAAAAATGTTTTTGAAATATGTACATATTAAGTAAGTATACCACCTAAAACAAAAAGTTAATATATATTTAATTTCCCACATATAAGACTATAAGCGCAGTAATTACCAGTGGGAGCTGTTTACTGTTGTCATACGGTACATGTGTATGTACTTTGCTGCCTTGCGGCAATATATATATGTGTATGTATACATGTGTGTGAATATGTATGTATGTGCATATATGTATTTTATACATATATGCAGAACCGTCTTGAAATGAAGAACGTGTGATTAGTTTGAATGTTAGTTCTCTACTAATTTATTTCTTATGTCTTTTCTTAGATCTTTGCATATAAATTATTCTAAGTACGCAGTCTCGTCTCTTGAGTCTGCGATGGTGTAGAAAAAGAAAAGGGTGTGCGGTGTTGGGTTGGTAACTCCTCCCTCCCCAAAGCGAAGCGAAGGTCATAACAACTGAAGTTCGTTGGTTTCAGTTGTTTGTCTTGAGCGTAGTTGGTAGTTCTTCTGGTTGTGATTTGTGAGGTAGGGGCTGCCGAGACCAATTCAACACATAAAGACGTGCATAATCCGGGAATATGTTGGATTACACACAACCTTTATCCCGATCCTTTATGACAGTGAATCCTTGAGCCGTTTAATTGTTTTGATATTTACTTTGATTTTACAACTATTATTATTCGTCTAGTATATATTATAATTAATTTTTTTTTTACATTTTTTTTCAGGTCGTTCTTAAATAGTGAGAGGTTTTGCTAGAAAGTGTTACAAAGATATGTCAATGGTTTTGTTTTCATTTTTATAATATTGGGTTTGTCAAAATCCGTTTGTCCGTCTGTCCGTATGAAGGCAAACCATTTCCACGCTATTGAAGCTAGAGACTTGAAATTTGGAATATATACTTGTGTATAGTCTTGTCAGATACAGTGTCAAGATTTCCCGGTACACCCACTACGGGCGTGGCAAATCGGAAAATGAACTTTCCCGTATATCAGAAAACTTTACTTCTAAAAGGGCTAGAGAGCTGAGATTTGGAGTGAACACTCACGTCGACATCCCAAGATCTAAAAGCTATGGCGGATATATCTACGCCCATTGGGGGCGTGGCAAATCGGGTCAAACGGTATCTCCTAAAGTTTTAAAGCTATAACGATCAAATTTAGCACGTGGATTACTGTTATGATACTATAAAGATCGCCTAAAAAATTTATAGCCACGCCCACTAGGGGAGTGGCAAATCGGTTCTGAAAATATAGTGATTCTACTAATTCTGTTATATTTTGAGCACTATTGATGCTAGAGACTTGAGACTTGGTATATATACTCGGATAAACATCCCACAATCGAAAATTTATGGCGGATATATCTATGCCCACAGGGGGCGTGGCAGCTAATATCAGCTTATATCTCCCACAGTTTTAGTGCTAGAAGTTTCAATATTGGATACATAGTTACTGGGGCCTCCTCTACGGCCACTGGGGACGTGGCAAATCAAAACTGAAAAGTCTGCAGCTTCTGAGCAAATAACGCGCAACATAATGACTTTGTGACCTTTGACCTTGTCTTTTGATTTGTCAAATTATATATGTATGTTTGAAAAGAACATTTTATTAATACAAAATAACTAAATAATGCAAAAATAACAAAAATATCAACATGACATCACCGGGGTTTGAGCCCACACCTCTACGTTCGCCAACGAACTTCTATCACATTTTCAGAGTTGCCACCTCTCTCATTTTGAGAGATGTCATCTCTCTCGATTTAGGTGCGTGTTTTTGCTAAGGTAAGGGTTCTAAGCTTCTATCCAAATTGAAACTGTCTGGCCATCTCCAATGAAAATTTTTAATCGGCAGCTAATTAAAAACAAGTAAGAACATTGTAGTCGGACGCAACCGACAGCGAAATACTATTTCCCGTTGGATGCTTATGTTTCATACAGACCTACCTGCCCAAAATGAGTTAAAGTAAATTAAATTGATATATGCGCTATAGAGTCTCTGACAAGAAAGCAGCAAATAAATTGAATAACCAATAATAAAAAAAAAATAAAATAAAAAAAGAAGCCCGCCCCATCTATCACTTTATATATTTTAAAATTTAACCTTAAATCCCCACTTTCGCCGCTCAAATTAGCTGCAGATTAAAACTTTTCATTGGAGGTGGCCAGACTGTTTCAATTAGGATCGAAGCTTAGAAACTGTCCTGTCAAAAGGGCTTGGTAATATGTACCATATGAAAAAAGCAACTTGTGGTGTAACTTCAAACTTAAGCTAGTGGGCAGAGAGTTAGCACAGGGGCCCGAACAGCTAGCGAGAGCACTTGTTCCCGCTCTCGTCGCTCTAGTGCTGCTCTTTACAGTGCCCTAATTAATTTCATGCACCTTACAGCCTACAGCCTGACATTATGCACAGTCAAATGACTGAACATCGGCCGCGTTGAAAGGCCGCAGGGCTACAACTTCACTTAATACTTAAACTAACTTATGTAATAGGCAAGGGTACAATGCGATGAATTGGGCGTTTATATGTGCCCGATTTGGTCTTTATGACCACCACTCGCACCCTACCATCTCCGCCGGGTATCGCTTTGGTCACCACGCCGAGCATCCACTACTTAGGCGGAGCGTTGTCCTCTCCCACGAGGACGAGTGTGCCGACTTCCACGTTCCTCGACTCTCGCGTCCACTTGCTCCTTTGCTGCAGACTGAGCAGGACCAATCTGTCCAGAATCGCTGCTTGATTCTTGATGTCAGCTGCCATCTTTTGAAGTATGGCAGCCTAACATCGTCGATTGGCTGCGTTGATGCGAGTGGCAGCGGCACGAGCGTTGCTCCGACCAGCAGATGAGCTGGGGTGAGCACTTCGCCGTCGTTTGGGTTGCTGCTGGGAGCGATGATCGGCCGCCAATTAAGGATGGCCTCCACCTCGACGAGCACCGTTGCCAAATCGTTCTGGCGCAGCACTGCGCTGCCAATTGCCTTGAGCAACAGGCATTTCGCCGACTTCACCGCTGCTTCCCACAGACCGCCGAAATGCGGCGCTCGTGGGGGAATGAAAACAAACTCCATTCCCCGTTTCGCAGCATATGTTTGAATCGTAGATGAATTGGCGCTGAAATTGGCCGCAAGGTCTGCCAACGTGCGAGTCACACCCACGAAATTGGTGGCATTGTCGCAGTATAGCTTCCACACAAGGCCACGTCGACCAATAAACCTAGATAAACACATTAGAAAGGTGGTAGAGGTAAGATCGGTTACAAGCTCTATATGTACAGCCTTAGAAGTGAAGCAGATGAATATGGCAATATACATCTTAACGGGCGCTTTGCCCCGAATCCCCAACGAAACTAAAATTGGACGACAAAAGTCCACTCCGCTGATCTCAAAGGGTCTGTTCCCGTGTAAACGATCAGCGGGAAGGTTGCCCATTATTTGCGACAAAATCTTCGGCTTATATCGAAAGCAATGCACGCATTTTCTCACCACTGCACTGCACACCTCTCGAGCATTGATAACCCAGATCTGTTGCCGAAGTAATCCCATCAGGACCATTGGATTGGCATGACAGTGCGAGTGATGCAACTGCTCTGAATAGAGTGTGACAAATCGACACTTTTTAAGCAGCAGCAAGGGAAACTTGGCATTATGCGCTAATGGCGCTTTCATCAAACGACCTCCTGTCAATTTCTTGAGCGAATTCTGTATGCTGAATCACAGGTACTGCTGCAAGAAAGGCAAAACTTAATTCAGAAGCTGAAGGAATCAAAGATACATGTTTCTCGCTCCTTCCATTGATGAAGCGGAACATGTAAGAGATTATGCGGATCAGCCTTGTAAATGAAGATGTAGCTTCAATTAATGGCGCAACCGTAGTAAAGGCAGCTCTACGCCTCTCTAACGACTCCAATTCCTTCGACAGCTTAATATGTGGGTTTGCTGGCCACAATTCTTCTGAATGTTGTAAAAACGATGGTCCGCCAAACCAGATTGAAGTTCTTCAACTGAACATCCCCGAGACACTACGGGTTGTCTTTTGTTGGGACATGACGCCAGGAGACATTGGCTGTCAACTCCTGAATGGTTGCTACTCGATTGGCAACAAATGTTTTCAAATTTTATGAGTGTATTTGCAGCCAATGAAGAAAAAACAACAACTGACCAAAAAACAACTTTGTCTAATGGACAGTCGAGTAAGTTCTTTACCGCGACCCACACGGTAGCTAATAACTCCGCAGCACACAGTTCAAGCCGCGGCACTGATTTCGTTTTCAGTGGGGCTACTTTGGACTTAGCGGTTAGCAACCTGATAGTGGTACCATCAACTGTTTGCACTCGTACGTATAGACAACAGCCGTAGGCTCTTGTTGACGCATCAGCAAAGTTGGTCACTGCTTCCAACTTTTGTATCATCTTGGCAGGTAGTTGGTCATCCCATCCAAACTTATTCAACCACATTTCCTGTATCAGGACCTTTGCACGATTTACAATCGGACTTAGCAAACCTAAGGGATCGTATAATCGTGTCACAAACAATAGAACGGACCGCTTGGTAGGATTGGTAGGACTGTGCGGACTAGATTTAAATAGCAACGACACTCTGAGCCGACCCGAGGTGGTTTGGCGAATAGTCTCTACTATAAAGGACTTCTCGCACAGCTGTTGTTCTGGTTTATACAAATTTGAATTAATTGTATTAGGTTTGTCGTCTAACTCCCAGAACTTTCGAACGATCGATCATACATAGATCTCGTCCTTCACAACGCTCATAAAAGTTGAGGAACGGGCGGCTATTTCCTTCGTTCGACAACGACCAGACACTATCCAACCAAAGGCTGTAAGCTGGAGTGTTGGACTGTTGCTAGTTCCCTTTATTCGGCCTTCTCTTAATACATCAAAAAAGATATCGGCACCGAGAAGCATATCAATGCGTTGTGGCTTGTGAAACTGAGGATCAGCTAACTGCACGCTATCAGGCACAGTGATCTTCTCAGTAAGTTTCTCAGGTTGATACGACGATATCGACCGGAGGATACCAAAATCAGTCATGATTTGTGTGTCGTCTGTTCGTGAGGCTATCGATGTCTGAACACTGTGACTAACGATTGACTGACAGATAGCAATACCCAATAAGTGAATACCCCTTTTTTGCCTCTTCAATTGTAGCTGCTTAGCTAACTCCTCAGTGATGAAGTTTACCTGAGAGCCGGAGTCTAAGAGGGCTCTAGCTAACTGATACGATCCTGATTGATCTTTTACTCTGACGACAGCCGTTGCCAGGAGAACTTGGTCAGAGGCGCTACTTTCGTGGTTCACAGCCGATAACTGTGACGCAATGGGCCTCGGAGCTACTGGGATAGCCGTTGAGGCAGTCTGAGGAGTCTCCGAAGTGTATCTGTGTAGCATTGAATGATGGGGTTTAGAGCAAACACGACAGTGACCTGATTTACAAGCGGCTATCGAATGTCCTATTCGCAAGCAGTTTATACAAAGAGGATAACTCTTTGCGAATTTAAATCGATTCTGGCAAGGTATTGCTGCGAATGATGAACAAGACTGGGCATAGTGATCATCAGATTTGCAAAAAACACACTTATTGACTCGGAGCTGACTTGGAAGAGCAACGGTTAATGACGTTTTTCCACCTCTTTTTCCACAGTCATGAGGTGTCTTACGACCTACGCCGCATGCAGAAGAGACTTCTTCAGCAGTCAAATGGTGATAGCCTCTATTTAATACAACTTCACAATCATTCCACAATGGAAGTTTGTTGTAGTCCCAGTTCTATTCCCATCTTGAGCGTGTGCCTTGCTCATTACTAAATGTATTAACATGGCATTGGAAATCTGTTTATCAGAGCCTAGCAATAAGTGCTTCTCGATCTAGGCACGATAACAAATGATTAAACTTGTCTATGTTTGACAGAGCTGGATCATTGTCAACTAAGTTCTCGAACAGACTTATAAAGTTCTTGTATTCGGAATACTCTCCACTAAATTTTGGTAATTTAATATGAGGTAGATTTCTAGTATGTGACTTTCCGGTTTTGGGTGACTGACACTGCTTCGCTTCATTAGTAGGGCCTTGGTTGTCACATACAACTCCTCTAATGATGATCGAGGGACTAAATCTGAATTAATGTCGTCCAGTTCTTGCTGTATTTTAAACGCGTTTTCTATATATCGGTTTAATATTTCTAATCGACATTCGATTTCAAAGGGTTCTACCGATATTGTGTAGTCTTTTAACGATTTGTTGTTACGCGTTATATCGTTTGTAACGTTTTTATAAGCATTTAGCAGGCTTTCAATCCGCGCTGATGATGACTCGTCCATAGACCGATTCTTTCCTCGCTTGCCAGTCATGATTCTCAAAATGTTATTCAATTGAAACCAATTTCAATTAAACCCGAATTATAATGCAAGCTAAGGGATTGCAGAATAATATCCACTGCGTTCGGTTGATGCTCTATGTGTTATACGTTAGCTAGTTGAAAATGGGCTGCTACTAACGATTGTAACAGATACCTGTCAGTTATTCAGCTAATACAACATCCCCACTGTTTGATCGTGAGTATCGAACCTGCACTCATACACGTTCGATGCGCCCAACGAATCACGCAAGTTGGGGCACAGATCCCAGTCGAACTTCACAACAGCGGACAACAAGAGCTGGTGAGTGCCGAGCATGCTCATACAAGTTTGAAGCGCACAACGAGGGCGCAACGGGGAGCGCAAATGCACAGTCGAACTTCACAACAGCGGACAACAAAAGCTGGTGATTGCCGAGCATGCACTCATACAAGTTTAATGCGCACAACGAGAGCGCAACGGGGAGCGCAAATGCACAGCCGAACTTCACAACAGCGGACAACAAAAGCTGGTGAGTGCCGAGCATGCACTCATACAAGTTTGATGCGCACAACGAGAGCGCAACGACGACGAAGAGCGGATAGCAACAACAATGTATCAGCGCTCTATCTTCGCAAGCGAGAGCGCACACAACAACGATTGTGCGACCAATAATAGGCAACTAGCGAAGAGTTTAAGAGATCGATTTGAGCACAAAAGGCGGCAAAGCTGTGTGAAACGGTTTCTTATTTTCCTTTCTTTCTTTACACAGAGGCTGAACTCTCTGGGTCCGTTTTGACTCTATGTTCGTCAAATTCGGGAGCATACAGAGGTCAATGTCTACTTATTTTGACAATATATATGTATGTACAGATAACCAAGTTAAGTATTTATTGATAGGCATATACTCATGCACATAGGTTTACCTGCAGTTAAAATCTACAGGTCTCGAGTGCACTTTATTGAATTTAGAATACTCGGTATATGTACGTATAAGACTATGTACTTCCCTGATTATTAGTGCAATCCATGTAATTCTCCTGTATGTAATCCACCGATGCCACCTGCTGTTGAAGAGTCCACCCAGGGGCGCCAAAAATGTCCTGTCAAAAGGGCTTGGTAATATACACCATATAAAAAAAGCATCTTGTGGTCTTCAACAAGCAGCTTGCCGACAACGAAGTCTTTTGAGTACTGATTTAATGCAACTTCAAACTTAAGCTACTGGGCAGAGAGCTAGCACAGAGACCCGAACATCTAGCGAGAGCACTCCATCCCGCTCTCGTCGCTCTCGTGCTGCCTTTTACAGTGCCCTAATTAATTTCATGCACCTTACAGCCTAAAGCCTGACATTATGCCTAGTCAAATGATTGAACAGAACCCTTACCTTAGCAAAAATCGAGAGAGCTGGCATCTCTCAAAATGAGAGAGGTAGCAACTCTGAAAATGTGATTTAAGTTCGTTGGCGAGCGTAGAGGTGTCGGCTCGAACCCCGGTGCGGTCATGTTGATATTTTTGTTATATTTTCTTTATTTAGTTATTTTGTATTAATAAAATATTCTTTTCAAACATATATATAAAATTTAACAAGTCAAAAGACAAGGTCAAAGGTCACAAAGTCATTATGTGGCGAGTTATTGGCTCAGAAGCTGCAGATGTTTCAGTTTTGATTTGCCCCGCCCCCAGTGGCCGTAGACAAATAATTTTTGGCATGTGCATAGAGTGGGCGTTCAGGAATATAACTGTAAAGTTTGGATACTTACATTCGAAAAATGCGAAAATTACAGGGTATTTTTCTGTATGTCACGCCCCTTTTGGGGCGTAATAATAATTTTTGGGGAATCGATAGAGGAGGCACCCAGTAACTTAACATCCAATTTTGAAGCTTCTAGCACTAAAACTGTGATAGATATAAGCTGATGTTAGTTGCCACGCCCCTAGGGGCGTATCGGGAAAATCTTGACACTTTATCAGACGAGGGTATACACGAGTATATATTTCAAATTTCAAGTCTCTAGCTTCAATAGCGTGGAAATGGTTTGCGTTCATACGGACAGACGGACAGACTGACAGACGGACGGACAGCATGACGGACATTGCAC